>JAULJZ010190715.1:0-21009 GCA_032270985.1 Heliamphora pulchella | reverse complement strand
ATGAAATTATTTTATTTTTTATATTTGTAACTATAAATTATTTAGTTTTTTAAAAATTCTATGACTTGTAATTTTTTATGCTTTTCAAACATAAAATGGTTATTTGATTATAAAAAAAGTCATAAGTCTTGTCTCTTTTTTTGACCAAATAAGAATTCTAAAGAAAAAAAAAGCCTTAAATGCACATGTTATTAAGTACCAAACAATACAAATTATCAAATATTTTCAAATTTTTGCATTTTTCACAAAAAATAAGTAAAAAGATTAAAAGGAACAAGAATAACATCCTAACAAAAACCTTATTGAATTTATGTAAAAAAATTAAGAAATTAATTTTATTTTTAAAAATTTTTCGTTCATAAAAATTTATGAAGGCTCCAATTAAAAAATTTGCTTTGGTCCCCTAAAGCCTCAGGCCGGCCCTGAAAAACACAAAAGCGTCCCTGTCGTTGCTGTTGCTCCTGTTGAGCAGATCTCGTTGCATGTCCTTCCGCTTCCTCCGTCGGAGAAGATTCCCTTGCCTCGACCAACCGAGAACGATCTCTGTTCTTTTTGGTTGATAAACGATGTCTGGGTTTGGTGTTTGATTTGATCATGGGTATATTTTTTTTTTCACCTGTTTCAATCTATTTTCGAATTGGTTGATTAATATCGAATTGGTTGATCATGGGTATTAGGGCTTTTTTCCCACCTGATTCAATCTAGTTTAAGAAAAGCACTGGTGATGATTTTTTCTTTCCATCTCTTTTGAAAGTGTTAATCCGGCGTGTATGATCTTACCGTTAACTTCTGATTATGGAGTTTTGACAGTAATATCTTTTAATTTGATGGGCAAAATTGGTTGTATCTCCATCTCTGTGTGGTGAAGAGAAGAGGGTTGTGCTGAGGGAGAAGAGGAGAGACGGAAACATGGACTGCATCAGTTTAATTGTAAGGGTAAAATAGTAAAAATATAATTTTTGTTAATAGTATTAGGATAATATACTGATAAGAAATATTAGCGAGATTTCAAAAATTATATAAAGTATTTTTGTTTTTGTCAAAAATCCTAAAAGAGGTCAGTGTAACTTACTCTTATATTTAATATACTCATTAAATGTTTTGATAATTTATACGCAATGCATTAATTTTTTTTACATATATGTGTGCTATGTAAGAATATCTTCGTTATAAGAAATTTGTATATGGTTCATATAGAAATTTATAATTATTTAATGAGTAGTTGATAAAAAAATATATCTATTGTAGTAAACAAATATTGGTAAAAAATTGCATCTATTATGAATATGTGCAATTAATATTTCTTGATGGAAGGAATATATTCTCTATATATAATGAGGAGTCTGTAACATAGTCTTAATAAAAAATACATATGATCTATCAATTATTTTCATCAAAATAAGACTATAGATTAGAAGAATCTATTTGACAGGACAGATCTTTTCAAACAATTGAACATAATATAAAAGTATTTAGTTTATATTTCCGCAGCATAAAAACGTGTTTAATTTACTTAATTGCATGCTAGACAAAACAATGTGGTTCATATGCGCCACATGTGGTTCTCCTTTTTTCAGAAACCCAGCAAGTACCAACCATACCACATTCTACTTTTATTCAAATGTACTCTAATTTCTCTTTTTTAATAGATAAAGTTACAAAAATATCCTTCATAACAATACACTTTTGCATAAATACCAATTCACTTTTACATATTGTGAAGGATATTTTTTTAACTTTACCTATTAAAGACAAACAAATGGAGTGTGTTTGGGAAAAAGTGGAGTGTGAAAATCACTCCCCTTTTTTGACACTCATTCCTAAAGACTTTATTAACATACAAAGGGAAAGAAGAACCATCAAGATTTAAAAAGTTATTTTAAAATTACTTGTGGTAAAATGTTCTTTTAAAAAGATCTAAAAGATTTAGAATTGCATGTGGTTCTCTTCTTTTGTTGTTTTTTCCATTTATATAAATTAAATAACATTAATATAAAATTGCAAGAATATTTTCCTACGAAGATTTTTTGTAGTTGTACATTTTTTCTTATCTTTTAGTGGATTTTTCTGTTTTATTTCATTCAAATCTATCAATTCAATTCCAAAGATATTGTGTTTGGAACTTTTGGAAGGAAAAATAAGTAGGAGAGAAATCTTAGAGAAAGTGGTTATTTTCCTTTGTTTAGCTTTACAAAGCAAAAGAAATAAAGAAAATAAGTACAATAAAAACTTTTATGGAAATGATTTTGACATACTTTTTTTGGTCAAATACACTCATTTTTTTGGGTAATCAATACACTAATCTTTTTATCTTTATTACATGAAATTACACAAAAAGCCTTCAATTTTTTTTTACTACTCGTCACATTGAACAAATATTAAAGAGTAATTGTATAGTTTTATTTAATAAGGACAAAAAAAAAGTGTATTAGGCTAAAACGGGAGTGTTAAAATCATTTTCCTAACATTTAATTATCAAGTTTTAAAGGAAAGAAAAGTAAAAGAACAAGGTAGGTAACTTAAATTAAAAAAATAAAAAATAAAAATGAAAGAAAATGATTATTTTCCCTCCAAAACCAATCAGAGAAATGTCCCTGTATAATTATGTGACGATTTATTAGTTTTTTTTTATATGCGTTAAATTGAATGTGTCATAATGGGAAAGGCGGAATCATTAGGATATAATTGTCCTTTTATTAGTCTGGTTAAGAATAGGCAACTTTAGGAGTTTAAGTTGTGAAGTGCATCTTCTAGATGGGTGTCAACCAGCGACCTGGGGAGAGTGCTGCGTTCTTAGGGCAACACACTCAGTGTTGTATTTTTTGGGATACGTTTTTTGAGTATATTTTTATGATTCAATCCGTTTATTATGTAAAACACGTCGAGGTTGTTTAGCATGTTAAAATTCATATTCATCAAATACCTATACCTAAGTGATTGATTAACATTTGTTTAACAATATTTTTCTAAAAATTATAAATTTTATTTATTTATTTATAAAACAACATTACGAGATCTTATTCAATCACTTAGCTACAGGTATGCGATGAATCTGAATTTTTATGTGTTAAAAAAATTTAATTTGTTCTACATAATAAACGGATTGAATCATAAAAATATACTCGAAAAACATACCAAAGGAAGCGCAGCATGCTCCCCACCTCGTGTCAACCAGTTGGAACCATCCCCACAGCCTGACATTGGGCTTTATTAAAATTGTACTACTTTTGCCACTTGAATATTGAATTGAATTCCTAAAAAGGTGAGAAAGATTATATCCGTGCATTTGTCCAAAAACACCACTGTATTTATAACTATTCACATGTCCAAACACCACACCTCTCACGTTATCGTTGTCACTATTAATACGCTTGTCATCAAAAAAATTTCCTTCAAGAATACGATTGTTTTGGACACAAGTGACCAAAACGTGTTGTTTTGCACTCTTAATTATTTGTTAAAAATATGACTCAATTACATAAAATATTCAAATTATTTTAATTTTATGTTTATTAAAATGTATCTAGGTATGGTCTTTAAAAACTAAAACTATTTTATTAGTTGAGGATACAAAGTAATTGGTTTTAATTTTTACGAAAATACCTAACGATGTGTTTTGATAATGAATTTGTAGTATGATTTTTAAAAGGAAAGAAAAATAATAGGTCATGTTTGGTGATCAGACTAATTCTATGGGATAAATTGTGAATTCAAATTGTGAGTACAGTACTAATAAGGAGTGGAATAGTAGTATGAATTGTTATACAACATGTTATGTTTGGTTTGGGTAGGATAAGTTGTGGTTATTTTGCGCATGTGTTTCATTCTACATTCTTCAAATAAGATTAAACTATTTAATTTACATAAATAACATTAGTAATTAAAACAAACCCCATCTGTGATTCAATTTATCCCTTGTATAAGGTACGAACACAGGTTAGGTGTCCCTCTCATGAAAGTAACAAGTAAGAAATTGTGTTAAAAATATTTGCTTGGGTACATCAATCTTTCATCTACAATTAATTTCATTTTGAAAACAACAATTTGGTTCGGGTCATTTTGTACCAAAAATAAATATTTAATTTTTTAAATTAACTAATAATTCGTAGAATAATGGTTAAGTCTAGATATTGTTTTTCAAGAAATATGAGACGAAAATTACAACTTTTACAACTTAAAATTTAATTTAATTTTTCTAATTAAAATTTGATTTGTTTGTTTTAATCTAAAGAGAAGTTGAAATTAAATTAATTTGAAAATAAAATCTAATTTAGATAAGGGAGAAAGATTCTTAGGATTTTGAATCCACCATAACCAGTATTATAGTCTTTTTATGATTCTATTCCTTTTAAACAACTTAACTTTAATTCGGACTCATCTACAAGCTTAACACGAATTGTCAAGAATATATAATTCAATCCAAACCCGGCATAGTCTATTTAGATTGGCACGAGTTGTTCATTTAAATTTGGCACGATCTGTCTAAGCAAAGCATAAACTATCTCACGTTTGGATCGAAACTAAAACATAAAATAGTTGCATGATCTTGTTGTTACAATCACAGAAAATAAAAATAAAAATAAAAACTAGATAATTAAACTAAAAACTCGTTGATTAAACGTCAACGTCTCAAAATCATACAACGAAAGTTGAAATTGAATTAAAAAAAATAGAAATCAAAACTAAAACTAGAAGACCGACTAGAATTTCATCAAACCCTAAAAGGAGATTAGCCAATCATGCTTCGGCTTTGATCCATGAAAAGCGGATGAAAATCGAATTTACAAGCCTGTCTTCTTTTCCTTATCACTTCTCAAGCCTCTGTTGTGCCCTCTTAGTCTCCTTGAAGTGTATAATGATAGATTTCCGAATATTCTCAAAGTTGCCCCGTCATTATTTATATATAACACAACCCACCTCCTAGGGTTTGAAGTTTCCAAGTAGGATTGCAATTCCCCATCTGTTCGGATGCACTTAATTTTTGTTCGGACAGTCTTTGACAGTAAGTTTTTGTCCAGAAGCCCTTATTTCTGTTCGGATGAAAATCATTTGAGTCAAATTCGTCCGGATGAAAATTATTCTGGTTAAATTCGTCCGGACGCCTGAATTTTCATCGACACAGAAATTCACAAAACCACGACTGTTTTGACCTATTTAAAGCTCGATTCTCCACCATCTTACTACATTTGACGCTAACACAAAAATTCTAATAAAACGTATTAATAAACATAAAATCGAGACGTAACTTAGTGAATTCAGTGGAATAGATCGACGGTGTTACACACAGATCACAGTTGCAAGTGTTTTGCTTTTTGTGTTTAATTTTTTATTTTATTTCTTATTTAATTTAGTATTATATTCTAGGTGAACCTTTTGGAAGAAAAAGGTTTTCTCCAAAACAACAAAACAACAAAACAACCTTTTGGTGTACCTTGCATACAGATTAAACCGAAAAATAACAAAAAAACTGTTGTGCATTTTCGTCAGAACGGGCGTCAGAATGAAAAACCCTAGAATTCGTCTGAACAAAGAATGAAGAACCCAGTAAACCCATCAATGAGGAATATGTATTTGTTAGGGTTGTATACTAAAATTTATAATTTTAGTTTTACTATTTAATTTTATTTTTTAATAAAATTAATTTTTCATTTTATGAAAATCTTAATGAGCAATGTATGCGTTTTTTTATTTATTTAATAATTTGTATGTGCGTCTTTTATTCTACATAGTATTTAATCTGGTGTGTAGAATTCGGTTTACACACAGAAGATCAGATTTTTTGTTCTTGTAGAATATAAGTTTTGGTTCACAATTTAGATGGAATTAGAAACACCATCGATATGGTTGTAGTATAATATTTTAGTAGGTATTCTTAATTACAGAGAACAGTAATTGTTTCAACAATTGATCCGACTCATTGTACTAGTACATTTTGTGTGTATTAAACATGCCCAAGTTGGAATAATTAATTTTATACTGACTTTATAAATTAATTTATATCTCATAGTTATTATGAGTGCTTATACTTTTAATCTCAAAATAATTACTATTTGCGTATATTTAATATTCGTTATTTTGATTCATTAGAGACTGCGATCTTGTATGGGTCTATAATTTCAGTGAGTTAGTTAGCGATATGAAGTATATAGTGGATATTACTTATTGACGAAATTCACGTCTCCAATAATCGGAATTGATGATAGCTCATTAAGAAATCTTATAAGTTTTAGCCGAACCGAACCATGCAGGTGAATTTAATAATCTGGTAGTCAAATAAGTTAAGCGGAAGATTTTAAGAAATTTTTTTAAGAGGCTGATTAAATATAATTGTTAGTAATTTAATTTACTCGGCGAGTAACTGTGATCTTAACGTGGGGAGAATAAATAAGTATTTAATAACATGAGCTCAAATATTACGATTTTGAGAATAAGGATGGGAGTGTAATTATAATTCTTTAGTGGAATGAATTATAATTTTTATTTTTATGAAATTATTTCTTGGTTGAGATAGAATTTCATAATTACATTGGGGGCCCATGTCTTATTTACTCTACAAGTCCCTACTGTAACCTATTTATATGCTGTTATAAAACCTGATGTCATAATTTATATTATTCAATCAGTGATTAGGTGGCTAGAATTTTCACGTTATCTGAAAATCTTAAACCTAATAAAAAAGGTTTTGAAAAACGCAATTGACCAAAACCTACACTTTATTCGTATTTAGTATTCGAGAATACAACAGAAGATTTGTGTCGAAAATTTGACTAGAAGTTAAAAACCGCGGAGGATCATTGACTGAAAATTGTTGCAGCAACTGAAATCATCCAATTAGATTTCGAAAGGTATAATCTTAAATATAATTTTGGGAGTATTACCGATTTTATTTTTAATTGTTTGATATCAAAAATTTTAATCTTGAGCCAGTTTTGACATTTGTCTATTCAGTTATTTTGGACGAAAATCATAGATTTATAATAATCTTACGATCTTGCCAATTTGCCCTAACAATTAGTATTAGAGCCGTCTTTAATTATGTATGATTTTATCATAGGTTCGGATAGATTTAGATTGTGCTAATTAACTCGGTTTTGCAGTCAATTTAATCCCGACTTTTAATGGTCATTATTTATTTTATATGGTTGATTGCATAGTTTGAATAATGATTATTAAATTAATTTTTTTTAATCACGAAAATTGATCATGGTAGAGTAATTGTGAACTCTTCGAAAGTATTGAATCAATGTAAAAATAATTAATTTTTAATTTTTAATTCTTATTTTTTTTCTATATAATCGAAAATCAAATGAAAAAAAAAAGTCAGAAGAACATGGAAGCACAAGCCGCGACAACACTCTAATAGTCTAATTCACGTTGATCATGAATTAGCAAAGTGGGATAATAAATTGGAATTACAAATTAGAATCATGGAATGCATTATCAAGGCTCGATGATCTTGGAATCATGGAATGAATTAATAAGGCCACGCCACGTGTGCTTTAATCTTTGATTCATGGAATGCTTTGAAAACAAAGAATTCTTGCTTGGTAATTCTATCTCCACGTGGACATCATTAGTAAAGCTTGAATCATTATCATCATGTTTTGGTCCAATGATTTAGAATGCATGGAACATGAACAATAACCAGCAGCGGTGAGAAAGCAGACGCATCTCCCGCGGTGCGTCACGGTGCGCGTGGCGGCGTAGCGGCGTAGCAAGGAACCGGCACGGTGGGGCGGCGGTGGTGCGTGAGTAGACGGTGGCCATTGTAATTTTTTTCAGTGGGATTATAATTTGTAGAAGTATGAGCATTATAAGGTTTTTAATTGACTGTAAAGTTTTGACAAGATTAGAAAATTAAAATTTTAATACATTTATTTATTTAATTATTTAAATATATTGATATTTTTATTTTGATTTATTTATTCTGTTTTGTTTTAATTAATTCTAGTAAATTCGAAATTAATTTTTTTATAACAAAAAAATAAAATAAATTTTTTTAATTAAATTAATATTTAAAAGAAAATTTTAGAATTTTATTTTGTTATATAAAAACACGTTTAAGATGTTTTTTTTAAATTGGATATATTCAAAAAATGTGACGGTTAATTTTAAATTTTTTGAATTAATTAAAAAGAGTTTAATTTTAATATTTTTGTTGAAAATATATGTAACAGAAAATAAAATTAAATTCTTGATTTTTATTTAAAATTAATTTTTTAAATAAATAAAATTTTAAAATTTTATTTGTTATATATAAAAATAGGTAATGATGGATATGGTTAAATCCCGATTACATGCAAAGTTTCTAAAAATGAAATGTTTAAACTAGGGGCAATGTTCGGGTTTTGGGTTTCTTAACCATGCACGTTATTACAAGCCTAAACATGCGTTCTATGTTCATAACAAAGTCATTGCATGCTATAGCATTGAAAAATAAAGAAGGAAAAAAAACTTACAACATGATTATTATGAGATAGATGAACAAGAGGCTCACGAAGAAGGAGGTCGACAGCCACGTCTACAACGAGGGGCTCATATCTTCTTATCCCGCCTTGATCAAGACGGTGAGGCATCGGGGCATATCAGAGAGGGTCGAAATGGGCCAAAATTCCCTCCAAAAAACCCGCTGCCGCCTCCACAGTAGCCTGCTTTTACTGTCGCTTGTGCCGTAGATGCCTACTCTGAAGCCGCCCGTAATGAGGCCCGCTCTTTCTCAACTACCAAGGCCTCTATCGCACCCATAAAAGTGGATGAATGCGGGTCTGATACTCCACCATTAGGAACACTGGAATCAGCACCACCAATGGCACCCACGGAAGCGTTGTCAGTAGCGGAGGACCCACGCTGTGCCGCAAGGTCATCATCCCCACATCCGCGTTTGGCTATGAATAGAAATAGGAGGAACAATAGCATAAACATCTTTCAAAAGCAAGGAAAAACTGAAAGGTCATCGTAAAACTTGAAATATCCAAAGGAAAACCGAATTCCCAAGAGCACCAGAGAGAAAGGAGAAGGCGAGAGAGAGAGAGAGAGAACATGGATGAAAATGTCACAATTTTGCCCAAACCATAGGCTTTATAGAGCCTTTGGTTTTCGCGATCGCGAGTTTTATTTGTTGTGACCACAACAATTTTGAATTGCCACATGGCGACCGCAACAAATGGTTGGAATAATACCTACGGTCGCGACCTGTGCCAAACGTCACACCACTTAAACCACATGATCGCAACTTTTAGACGTTGCGGCATTTATTTGCCATTTATTTGTCAAAATTCAGTGTTTGTTTTGCTGGCTTCCCAATAAAAATGATTTTTAAAGCCTTGTCTCAAACTTTTTGATTTATTTTTTATCTCGTTCTCGTTTAAATTTTTAGATCTTGACTCGATCTATTAATTTTATTCTTTTTCGATAAAAAATAATTTTTAAAGTCTTGACTCTACTTTTTGAATTATTTTATATACTGTTCTCGTTCAAATTTTTAGGTATTGACTCGACCTATTAATTTGTATTCTTTCTCGATAAAAATAATTTTTAAAATCTTGACTCGACTTTTTTAATTATTTTTTTATCCCGTTCTCGTTCAAATTTTTAGGTATTGACTCAATCTATTAATTTGTGCTCTTTCTTAATAAAAATAATTTTTAAAATTTTGATTTCACCTTTAGAATTATTTTTTATCCCGTTCTCGTTTAAATTTTTTGGTCTTGACTCGAACTATTAATTTGTATTCTTTCACAATAAAAATAATTTTTAAAGTTTTGACTCCGCTTTTTGAATTATTTTTTTATTCTGTTCTCGTTCAAATTTTTAGGTTTTGGCCCGACCTATTAATTTGTGTTCTTTTGTCAATAAAATAATTTTTAAAATCTTAACTCGACTTTTTAAATTATTCTACCCCATGTTCTTGGATCTTGACTCGATCTTTGAGTTTATGCTTGCTTAAGATTCCTATAGGTCTTGACTCGACCTTTAGGGTTTCTGTGGGTTTTTTTGCATTTGCACCATGCTCTACATCTATTTGTATTATGCATCTTTTACATTTGCTCCGAAACTATGTTTTGGTCTAATCCCTTGCAACAAGGTACGTAGGCAGCTCGATAGAAGTTTTAGTACGACCATCTTCATATGCATGCTTGTGTGTTTTGTGATCTAAGATCGACGGCTCGATAAAAAGGGATTGTCTATGAAGTTTTGATATAACTCACATCACGCGTTACTATACAAGTTTTGTCAAAGAGGGGCCAATTTGACCCCGCCGGATCTTAGGTTTATGCGAGTAAATCCAATAATGACAATCGAGAGGAATGATGCTCAAAGTCTCTGAACGATTGTCGTTAAATGATTCAAAATCAGTAGAACAGAAGAACCTCCAAACCGTAATAACAATCTACGAGGTCGCAAACTTTGAACCTCGCGACCTAGTATATCATCTGCCTCAATTGTAGCGGTCGCTTGTTTCTTCTTCACAACCATGACATGCAGTTGTCTCGACTACCATAAGAAACCCTTGCGAACCCCTGCAGTTCTTCTGACCGCACCATTCTTTAGTACGGTCGCAACCTTTGTACTCGCGATCGCAATTTGCTATAGAATCCTTTGAACCCTATATGTGTCATCATGTCAATGGATGACGCTATCTATAAATTCGTACTTCTGGTATGGGTTTAGGAGGACGAATTGAATACATCAATACTCTGCCAGAATATCGACTCAAATTCTTGCTTCCCACTCGGAGTACGAGAATTGGAGCATCCCCGGTGATTAGGGGAGACAAGTATTACATTTCACGACTTGAGGACTTATTCGGATCATCGCATTGTAGGTATTAACGTAGGAATTCTGACAACTCTCTTTCCATACTCTCTACCCCGTGAAAAGGTCAGAATTAGTTTCAATTTTACGTTTTATTGAAGTCATTCGCATGATTGCTTTTCTAGTTCGTTATTATTAAATTGTTTTTGTTCTAATTGTGTAGTCCTTACGCTTATTTTCTCTATCTTGCTAAAATTAAATCATTCATTCATTTACTCCAATTTTGATCAATACAGTCTTAAAGTGATTCTATGACCTTATTTCAAGCACCAGACTCACTGGTTTTTATATTCAACAAAGCAGAGCTTATAGACCTCACACTTGCAATAATTCATGTTGCGGGCATGACAATCTAGCACTTACATCATCACGGTCGTGACATTGTTATTTGCGCTCGTGACATTTGATCTCAATTTGTTCGTGACCGCTGCATCTATATGTCTTGGCTATAACATGTGCACAATTACAGAAGCATAAATTCGAATCTGCCATACTTTATTTGAATTCCTACATATGGTGTTCAACATGTATCCTTTTAGTTTAGTATCAGCATGATTAGGGTTTAGTGTTTCACTTCTTGTTATATTGATGTAGTATTGATTTTCTTATCTTTTATGTGCTAATATAATTATAGTATGCATTTTGATATTCAATTTCGGATGTTCTCTCCTTATCTTCTATTTTTTGTATTTGCATGTATTTGAGAAGTTAAAATTAAGAACTAATAATGATGAATAAAAGCCAGCAGTACAATTAGGAAAAATAGGGTTCCTGTGGCACCGCAATTTTGAGAGTTTTAAGGTAAAAAATAAAAATTTCAAAAAATATTTAGAAAATATTTTAACACTTTGAAAACTAAATTTTAAAAATTCTTTTTTTGAAAATTAGAGTTGCCACTTTGTTTTTGAGAAAAACCAAAAAAAATAAAAAAAATAAGCTACTGATCTTTAAAACGTTAACCAGAAAAAATAAAAGTTCTTGAGTTAAGGTACGAATCGGAAAAAGTTTTAGGCACCCTGTTTTCCTAATCGTGAGATTGACCTCTACTAATCATCATTGGTTTTTAATTAGATTTCTCAAATACATGTAAATATAGAAAATGGGAACAAAGACAGAACATCTAAAATCAAATAAAAAATACATAACATATGTATATAGAACGTCAAATAAAACAAGTATCAAAAGAAAAATCTTAAATCCTACGGTATACAATTTCTAACTAAATGATACATGTAGCAAATTCGCATGTAATATCACCAAAATTAACATGATTCAAATAAAAGAACAAAAATATGCTCAAAGTCACCAAAATCAAACTATACTAAAAATAAATATGAATTTGCTAACAATATCATTAAAATACTTAAAATAACCTGAGTTATTCTAAAAAATGATTTTTAAGGAAGTAAATAAAGTATGCATATTACTAAAATAATCTAAATTAGCATTAACATGATTAATTTCTACTTAAAGAGAAAAGATAAACTAAAATATGGAAATTCTATATTAAAAGCTTAATTATAAAGAAAACAACTAATAACAAGAATTCTATATTTTTATCCATATAAAAGAATGTTAAATGATTTAATTAAAAGAAAAGGAAACAAAAAAAATTTACAAAATAAGATCAAACCAAAATTAAAAGATTTTTTAGGAGAATAAAAGAAAACGCTATTAAACTAATTAAAATTATGACTTAAAGAAAAAAAAGAATCTAACTATTATCATGGATTTTATGAGTTTTATGTGAAAATTAGACAAAATAAAAGAAAAGTAAAATAAATGATATAAAAGAGAAAACTAAGTTAAAATTAAAATATTTTTGTGAATTTTGATGTTAAACAAAGTAAGATAAAAGAAACACAAGACAAATGCAATTTAAAAGAGTTTAAACAAAAAATAATATATTAAAACAACAACTATTATTTAATGGTATAACAACTATTTAATTAGAAAATATGAATGTAATATTAATAACTACAACCATATAAATATAAGTACATTGGTTATAACAACAGCGACATTGGAAGTCGCAATTGTCAAGTATGTTAGCCTAAAGGCTTTTTATTTTTTATTTTGATGATTTTCATAAATTTAATTTATAAGAATAAATAGTTTTAAAAGGATAATATTTATTTTTTTTTTAAAAAAAATATTAACACATATTGAACAAATGAGTCGACACCTTTAACCAAAAGAAATGACTTATCTCTCAAGAGCATTAAAATACCTAAGTATTCTTGAGAATATTGTGTGTTGAATCCAATTGATAATTGAGTCAAAACTTTAAGGCAAAGTATACTTGAAGATACCAAGTGTGTCAACACCTTTAAACAAATGGTTTGATACCCTAACTTGTTGTTGGAGTTGTTTTTCAGATATTAAAAATTAGTGTCGACACAAATGAATTTTGTGTCAACACAAAAGAGCCGAAACTCTCTGGACTCAAAATGTGTCCTCACTTTTGTTATCCGGAACTTTGAGTCGACATAAATGCCAAATAAGTCAACACAAAAGTGCTGAGACCAGTTGCAGATTTTAGGTGTCGACACAAAATTGAAGATGAATCGACACAAATATCTCGAGCTCACCTGAAGAAATTTGGTATCGACATCAATATCCAAATAAGTCGACACAAATATACTGAGGGTTCCTACAGAATTTTAGTGTCGACACCAAGAAGATTTGTGTCGACACAAATGGTCCTGTCCTGGATGCTGAAGTTCAAATGAGTCGACACAATATCTATTTGTGTCGACACCGTGGTGTTGGTGAGGAAGATTGCAGAAATTGTGTCGACACCTCAGAAGATTTGTGTTGACCCAATCACTTAAAGATCCCTACCCAAAAGCCTTTGTGTCGACCCAAAAGCCTTTGTGTCGACACCTGCAATGCAGATTCAAATTCGCGACAAACTTCAACGGCTGAATTTTTGGCATTTAATACCCTCATCTACCTCCAACAGTCATGAATGCTCAAGAGCTTATATAAGGAGTTACTTCTCAGTATTTAATCTCTCTGGAGACTTACAATCACTGTTCTATTGCTTGATTCAAACTCAAAATCCTCAAATTTTCATTTATTGCTGAACTCCAGCTCTTGTACCTCATCTCTCTTTACCTCTTCATTATTGTCAATCAATTTCTGTAAAGAGAGTGAGTGTTTCTCATTTAATTACATCATTTATTGTATTCAAGGGTGAGTCATCCTTTATCCTATGAGTGAGTAAGTAAATCTTATCAAAGAAGAGTTCAAGAGTGATTAGAAAAAAATAGAAAATTATTTTCATAGGATCTTCTTGAAACTGTTATAGGCTTTTGAATATGTCCGTAAATATTCGTTTGCCCAAGCGAAGTCTTGAGGTTGTAAGGCTTTGAATGCGCCAGTGAAGCATTCTACAGAGTGAAAATTCTCAAGGAAAAACTTGAGTAGTGGACATAGGTTTGGAAGAAGCCAAACCACTATAAATTTTTGGTGTCTGGTTCATTCTCTCTATCCCTAACCTCTTTAATATTTGCATTATTTTAATCTTTGATTATTTTTCTATAATTATTTGCTATATTAAATGGTTTTCAAAAAGGTTCTAAAAATTGTTATTAATTTTTTAAAACTCAATTCACCTCCATCTTGGGTTGCCTAGAACTAACAATTGGTATCAGAACTTGGGCTCTTGTTTTTGACTTAACCGTCTAAGAGTTTATATGGCAACCACTAGCACCGGACCTTTTCAATCCGAAGGTCAATCGACTAATAGACCTCCCTTATTCAATGGAACAAATTACAATTATTGGATGGTTAGAATGAGAATCTACATTCAAACCGTAGATTACGACCTTTGATAGGTTATCATTAATGGACCTAAAAGACCCACCAAAATCGTTGAATGGACTTTTATCCTAAACCAGAAGATGAATGAACTGAAAATGACATTAGAAAGATTTAAAAAAATGCTAAGGCTATGAATATTTTATATTGCTCACTTGAGTCAAATGAGTTCAATAGAATTTCTACATGTGTCACCGCAAAAAAATATGGGATAAGCTTAAAATTACCCATGAGGGTACTAACCAAGTGAAGGAATCCAAAATAAGTTTGCTTGTACATAACTACGAGTTATTTAAAATGAAGTATGATGAAATCATATCTGATATGTTTACACGCTTTACTGATATTATAAATGGATTAAAATCTCTCGGTAAAATTTATTCCAATACAAAAATGGTGAGAAAAATTCTCAAGTACATGCCTAAGAGTTGGAAAGTTAAGATCACAACTATCCAATAAGCTAAATACCTCAACACTCTTAACTTGAAAGAACTTCTTGGATCTCTTATGACTCATGAGATGAATATAAAGATGGACAATTAGAATGACAACAAAAAGAAGAAGGGCATTGCCTTCAAATCCTCAACTTATGATGAAGAGTTCGACGAAGATTCCTCAAGTGATGAGAACGAAGACATGACCCTCATCTAAAGGAATGATTTTTTTTTTGATTTTGGAAAAACATAAAATCTAAAAGGGATGGTTTTTTTTATTATATTTATTTTATTTTTTTATTTTTGGGAAAACATAAAATCTAAAGTGATTTAGGATAGAAATTTTCCTGGCGCACCAGGGCTTAGGGTGCCTATTCTTCTACTAGAGCATGCAAGAACCAAAGGATCGTTATACATTCACGAACCTAGGGTTGAAAGAATTTTCCTAGCACACCAGGGCTTAGGGTGCTTAGTTTTCTACTAGGGCTAGTCTTCTACGAGGGGGTGCAAGAACCAAAGGATCGTCACACACTTATGAACCTAGGGTTAAAAAGATTTTCCTGGCGCATAAGGGCTTATAGTGCCTAGTCTTTTAGGGATTAAAGAACTAAAGGATCATCACACACACACGAACCTAGGACTAAAAGATTTACCTGGCGCACTAGGACTTACGGTGCCTAGTCTTCTATGGCTTAAAGAACTCAAAGATGGTCACACACACATGAACTTAAGGTTGAAAGATTTTTCTAGCGCACTAGGGCTTAAGGTGCCTAGTGTTTTAGGGCTTAAAAGAATCGAAGGGTCGTCACACACACATAAGCCTAGGGTTGAAAGATTTACCTGGCGCACTATGGCTTAGGATGCCTAGTCTTCTAGAACTTAAAAGAACCGAAAGGTCGTCACACACACATGAACTTAGGGTTGAAAGATTTGCCCGACACACCAAAGCTTAGGGTGCCTAGTCTTTTAAAACTTGAGAGAACCGAAGGGTCGTCACACACACACACGAACTTAAGATTTTTTATTACTTTTTGTATTTTCTCTATTCCATTTGATTTGACTACTCCTGCTTATCTTCTTCTTATCTTCTTCTCTTCAAGTTGGCCAATACGCTCGGGGATTTAGTGGCTCTGCCTCCGATGAGGTGTTGGAGTAGTACGATGCCCTCCCCGTTCCTAGTCGGGCTCTTATTGATGCTTCTGGATTTACTCAGTTCATATTCTTGTTGGGTAGGACGAGCAATGACAGGGTCTGGTTGACAGCCCTGATAGAGAGGTGGTGGGATACCACAAACACCTTTCACTTCACCACCTTCGAGGCTACACTGGCGCCTCTTGACTTTGCTATGATTACATGCATTCGTGTTAGAGGAGCTCCTATTCCATTCGATCCATCCATTGCTCGCTCAACTGATGCCCAGACTTATCTGCTTGGCACTGTTCCCGTCCAGATGGATAGAGATAGAGTCAGGTATACCTTGTTCTTTGAGCGCTTTCGCCACTTCCACTGCACTGAGCCCTGTCATTTCGAGTGGGTTGCTCGCAGCTTTTTGCTGTACATGTTCGGTACCTCCTTATCTTCGAACAAGGAGAATACCATTCATCTCCACTATTTTGGCACCCTTGCTCGTCTTGACCGGGTAGCCACCTATGACTGGGGAGGGGCTGTACTTGCCACGCTCTATGGCTCGATGAGGGCCCTGACCAGATTTCCCCAGGAGCTTAGCATTGGGGGATACTTGAGGGTTTGAGAGGTATGCTTTAGTTTTCGTACTCTATTCATTCATTTCTTCTATTATATGTTCTTTTGCTGACATATTCTCTTTATAGCTTTGGATCTATGAGTTTCTTGGGCTTCACATCTTGACGAACTCCTTTGCCGACTCTCTAGTTATTTCCCATGCAGCTCGGTGGGCCCAATGTCTGAAGGGGAAGAAAATCGGAGGAAAGGATATAGATAAATTCTGGGCATCTCTGGACCTTCTAATCCTAGTTCAGGTACTATTTCTCTCTTTATTCTCAACTTATTGCTTATTTCTTTATCTATCCACTACTTACTATACTATACACTGTTCACTGTACTGATCATGATTCATTGGATTTTTGCATTGTACTATTTTCTGTTCACTTTTACTACTTACCCTATACTACTGATTGGTCACTATACTGTACACTGAATTTTCGCAGGTTCACTGGGATGTTTGGCGGGATATAGAGGATCGGGCCGACGAGGACTTGATGCGCAGCCGTGATGCCACCTCGATACAGATCCTCTTAGAGGAACCGTTCTGTCGAGAGTACTACTTGGCAGAGAAGGTGGTTCGCCAGTCATTCGGTCTTGATCATTTTAGGATTTTGGCTGCTCTCCTAGTTTGTATGCGATGGACCGACCATTTGAGCTGAGTTGACATGCTACTGGAGATGATGGGAACCCATGCCACAGAGCTCTTCAGACCCGAGTGAGATTACACTGCATGGGCTCGAGAACACTTATTAGGACCACTCGATCCGGCTACACTTGTTGGTCGGAGGAGAGGATGAGCACCAAAGATTGTTCCTCAGGCTGCTACTGCTGGTGTTGGTGTTGGTGGTGGTGGTGGTGCTGCTGTTGGAGCTGCAAGAGCTGGTGCTGGAGAGGTGATGGGTCCTGAGATCGCATGGGATATTTAGACCATGGTGTATGGCTAACCTTTCCCTCTTTCGGTCTTAGTTCCACAGGCGTTCGAGTTTAGAGTTGAGATTGGCCAGGTTTGCCTTTTGTTCTTCCAGCTTTCTATCAGTTACTTCTTTACTTGTCAAGTTTTATTGAACTGCTCTTTTTTTCTTTGCAGATTAATTAGGCATGGCCGGATCGTGCGATGCTGATGCTTACGGGTCAGAGGGCACTGATTCATCAGCTGAATGCCACCATACGAGCAACTGGCATTGCTTTTGCCCCTGTAGCCATAGTGAGTATCTTATGACCTTTTGACTTTTTTACACTTTTTAGTATTTCTGTTCTGATCTTTATTTCCTTTTAATAGCCTCCGACACTGGCCACCGGTATCGTACAGCCGCAGGCATTGGTCAGGCCTTAAGCTCCAGTTCAGACTCCAGTACGAAGGCGGGTCTCGTGTCTCCACCTCCAGAGCTCGCTCCAGAGTGTCTGTCCCTTTTGCCAGGAGTTGCTCTTGCATCATATCTTCTTCTTCGGATGGCGGAGATGATAGTGTCGACCCGGGGATGCTTTTTGAGGATATCAGCTCAGACGATGCCGAGCCTTCTTCTCGCTGAGTCTGCCAGAGACGTTGAGAGAGAGAGACTCCCCCATGATACATTTCGATACATTCTGATACATTAGTTTTATGGGCCTACGTGCCCTAGGTTATTTGCTTGATAGGCCTGGGTGCCCCTGTCTCACATACATTTTGATACATTTACTCTGATACATTTGGTTTTATGGGCCTATGTGCCCCAGATTTACTGGTGGTTGGGCCTGGGTGCCCCTGCCTCATATACATTCTGATACATTACTTTATATACACATTTGCTTTCATAGTTTTCTTTATATACTCGTTTGAACTACTTTGCATGATACAATGTTGCATCCTAGCACAGAATACAAAACTACAAAAAGAAGAGAACAAAACAGGAAGCCTGCCACATTTAAACCTGGCGATCGCTGGGTCTGAAAGTACAAAAGACAGGTGGCGATTGCCATGTTTTGAAGATGGCGACCTTGTACTGTGTACCTTTAACATGGCGGTCCCATACTCTAAGGTGGCGATTACCACAATAATTGTACTTCTTTTAAACTTTTTTGATGTCCAGCCTTCTCATTCCTTATAAATACACCCTTATGGTTCCCATTTTCTGTCACTTTCATCAAGATGGCCTTTTTTCATAGCCCACTTTCTGCATGGATTGAGGAGTTTTCCTATATTGAACGTCTAAACTTCGCCTCATTCGGCATCAACTCCTTGTTTTTCCTGATGGCTGTAAAGATCAATGGACCATTACTGAAAGCTGCTGCTCAACTATGGGACCCACAAACCTATGTCTTTTGTTTTGGTTTAGAGGAGTTGTGACCCACTATAGAGGAATTTACTGCCATTATGGATCTGAACCCGAGGAGGTTTATCGTTGTACCAACTTTCTTCCTCTCTAACCGTCAATAAATAATACAACTTTGTGGTTTGTCCAAAACGGAGGCCTCCCTTTTGACATCTGATGGCTACCTCGATATCCCGTGGATCATAAATAGATTCCGTTCTACTGGAGATCTTAGTGATCTTGGCTCTCAGTTGCGGTGTCGTTATGCCCTGTGTTTCTGCCTCCTTGTTCGGTACCTTCTCGTTCCTTCTGATGGACGAGTCAGCTGCACACTGGCTGATATTGCGGGTCAGATGTGCTCTGGAAAAAAATTTATCTCGCTGGTTCTGGCTGAGACCCTGATTGGCCTAGATGCTGTTCACCGCGACGAGACTATTACCTTTGCTGGCAGTCCCTTGCTTCTTCAGGTAAACTCAACACCTTTCACACTTTTGGCTAAAAAAACACACTGCCTATGATAGTTGCCTCCCACTTGCCTCTTTCTCGAGTCTTTAACGATCAATTCATCCACTCCCCAGTCCTCATAACTTCCATCGAGCTGGTAGTGGCGAATCGTGAAGGGTATCTTCCTCTGTCAGAGTTTTTTCGTTGCAATCTCAACATATTTGTAGTACCACCTCCCATTTGCCTCTTCCACGAGTCTTCAACGATTAATTCATCTGCTACCTTGGCCTTTGTTAGGGGCCTTCTGTTGCGCTTTTAAGGGGGTTCGTTTTATCCCAAAATTCTTGTACGCTCAAATTTTATCATATACTTTGATGTCTTCCAAGGTCACCCTCTCAGTTCCCCAGCCGGTCCCCTTCTACCCCTTTATCTAGTTCAGGCTTAGGCTTCAAGGGTACATTATCATATCCTCTGTCCATCTCGTAATCCTCGTTGGCCATCTGAGACTTCTTTCCAATTTTCTCTTCCTTGCTTTATTTTCTTGCACAGCTTTCCTCTTACTGATTTCTTTTTGCCTTTACCTTTTTTAATCTCTATTGCAGATCTGGCTGATGGATAAGGTGAACCTTATGCAGAAACTTCCTACAGATAGGTACAATGCTGCAGCTCTCCTCTACCGCCCTTATTATCAGATATGTAGTATTGAAGCAGCTTGGCGGCAGTATCTCTCTTCTCTGTCAAGCCTAGACATTACTTGGTAGTGTTCTTGGTGGATTTGATTATAAGTTTATAAGTTTTGACCGGGCCAAACCCTGCGGTGGATTTGATTATTCGACGGTCAAATAAGTTAAGTGAAAGGGTTTAAGAAATATCAAGATATTGATTAAATTAAATTATCAGTAATTAAATTTAATTGGCGATATCGAGAATCTTAACGTAGGGAGAAATGATAAGCATTTAATAATAGGAGCTCAATGCTACATGGTCTTGAGATTATGGATCAGAGTGCAATTATAGTTATTTTGTGGTGTGAACTATAATTCAGTGTTTTATAGAAATTACAGAAATTGCTGCTAGTTTTTCATAATTACAGATACTGCTATAAGGTTTTCTTAATTACGAAAACTACTGATACTTGTCTGTGTTCCACTGGAAGTCTTACTCATAATTACTCTGTAGGTCCCTGTTGTAATCCTATAAATATACGGGTAGGTTGAACAAGTTTCATAACTTGTCTTTTAAGACTAAAACTGTCCAGGTTTTGCCAGTACACATTTTTGATAGATTGTAGCCTACCCTACATTCAGGAATCGCACAAGAAAATATAGTAGAAGATCTAACATGAGCTTTAACTTGGATTCAAATCATAGTTAAAGATTTGATCGGTAAAAAGGTATTATTCTAAATTAACTTCGGATGCACAGGTTTTATTTTGATCGTTTGTCGTCAAAAGTTTTATC
>JAULJZ010190705.1:0-11268 GCA_032270985.1 Heliamphora pulchella | reverse complement strand
AATGGCTATTGGTTTAAGGGGCTAAGGAAATATGTGTAAAAGAGCTCCCCAAACTTGTTCTAGACTTACTACACCACGCTGATGAGGTGAACGGGAGAAACGCCATTCTCTTCCACATATGGCATTAAGGCAGTTATATCGCTGGAGAATGACTTCCCAACTATTAGAACTAAAGCTTTTGAAGTTGGCATAAACAACCTGAACATCACGAGGAACCTAGACTTTACCTAGGAAAGAAGGGATCAAACTATTGGTAAAGTTGGCATTTTATCATCATCAACTCACCAAGTCTTACAACAAGCGAGTTAGTCTGAGATCATTCCAATTGGGGGAGCTCATCATCAGGAAAGCCTTGCTAAATATAAAGGATCTAGCCGACGAAAAGCTAGGGCTGAATTGGGAGGGGCCATACAAAGTGGTCACCTTAGCTGCCACTTGTTTGTATCGATTGGAGGATCTCAATAGAAAACCAATTATTGGACCATAAAATGCTCATAACTTAAGAAAAATCTATCATGAACTAAAGCAATGAATGAAGAAATCCCTATTTCTTGAAAAATTTCATACCTTGCACTTTCTAAGTATAAAAATAAAGACCAAGTTGACTTGGTATCCCGATGCCAACACCAAGCAGTAATGTTTTGCTCCGGCAAAATAAAAGTCCTATTGAATGATCTAGAAAAAATGTGTTAGTTGACTTAATAGTGATATGTCACTACTAGGCCAAATAAAAGGCTTTACTGGTATAGTGCAGAAAACCCTAGTAGAATGAAGAATTCTTAGCTAAGGTTTACCCCAGCTTAGTGGTGAGTTAGGGCATAGTAACTTTAAGGGTGCTAAGCTCAACTCAAACATGGAGCCCAAGCTGGTGTGCCATAATAGCTCGAGACTTGATATAACCAAGCCTGAACTTTGGGGAAGGTATGGGACTCCTAATAAAGTTCGTGCAATGTTGAAATTGGAGCTCGGGTACGAGTTAAGGGTTCTTGAGTCCAAATCTATTCAGCCTTAACTTCACAGGTGTTGGAACCTTGACACATATCTATGGGGTAATTTTCTAATGGTGTCCGAGCAATGCTAAAGCTAGAATTCAATAGAGCTTGAAAAGTTCTTGAGTTCAAATTTTATCAAGTGCCAGAGCTCAAGTTCTTGGTTAAATTTCTACAAATGTTAAAGACTCGAGTCACCGACGCATCCAAGTAACCCAGTGTAGTTCCTACTACTTTGGAGCTCAAAGGAGCTTAATGTGTTCTTGAGTTCAGATTTTATCAAGTGTTAAGAGCTCGACATAATATAAGGGAGCTCAAGCCTTAAAGCCACTTAGGCAATGCTAGTGCTCGAGCTCAATCAAGTTGAGAAATCTTAAGATTTAGAGATTTTTACAAGTGTTAGAAGTGCAATAAATGTACAATAAAGAACATATTAAGGAAGACTTGGAGTTCGGATAAAAGTCATTGCATTAATTGAAGCTAGGAAGTACAGAAATGGGTCAACCTTATAAAAGGAAATAAGGTCCTACACCCCTAAAAGAAACCAAATTATCAAATAAGAAAAAACAAAAGTCTTACGCTGCCACCTTTTCCATGGTTAGGTCCACTATCACAGTGGGGTCCTAGGCTCCTTCCTCGAGGTCTACCCCAACACTGGACTTAACAACTTCAGTAACTCCAGTAACAGCCATCTCAACACCAACTATGTTTTGCTTAGCAATGGCTTTGCTTTCAGGTGTGATTGGAGAAATAATGGATGCCGAATCTTTCGAGGCAACAGTCTCCATTCTTGGCCTTGGAGGAACTGCTATGCCAGCTAGTGTGACGAAGTCGTCAAGAAGAGGGATCTCAACCTAAGGCTAAAGAACCTCCCTATGGAGCTGAGAGTTCATAGGTGTTAGAGCCATGTTTAGTGCATAGTCCTACCTCTGCTTGAAGATAATTTTGTGGAGCGACGTTATCTTGGTGTACTTGTCCCCGTCCTCTTTATAGACGATGTTGAATCGCTCGATGGCCAGCATTTGGTTTTTCACTTACAATGTGGCAACCTCCTTTCTATAGGCATCCAACTTGACGAAGATTGAAGCGAGGTTGTTTTCAGCCTCTATTTGGGACTATAGCATTTAAGTTATCCTCAGTTTGATAGCACCTTTAGCATTGGAGATCTCGCCAACCTAAACCTCTAGGATCTTGATCATCTTCTTTAGGGAGGCTGGCTGGCCTCTAACAAACTGTGCTACTCCTCGAGATCCTTGAACGGAGCAGCCCCTCCAAAGCTATCGAGAGCCTATATAGTGGGAGAAACAATATTAGTTAAGGGCCGAAAGGAAAACAAAGCACATAAGTATGACAGTGGAAGTTTTACGTAACTATGTTTTTAGCAGCTTTTTTTATGATGGTCTAATTTGGAATTTTCTCAAAGGCCTCCTTGTTCATTGGTAGGCTGAAATTTTTTGCTAAAGCCCACGCCACGTGGTAGCTATTGATTGCGGACTCTGTTTGGCATACGGGGCAACCATGGTAGCGCGGTTAGACCACCAAGGGCTCGTTTCCTTTGGCAGTAGCCACATTGAAGAGGTTAGTAGAGTGTTTAGACTCTGGCCCTTTAGTGTCAAGGTCGTATTTTGTGCGTTGAGTGTTCTTTGTTTGTGTCGTCGACAAACTAGTTAAGAGGTAGTTGGTTTGAGGGTGGTCGTCAAGCTTGGGAGAGCCCATGCCTGAGCTTCGAAGGAGGTGATCGATGGGGCATATTAGCTCCCACTAGGCATCTCTTGAGGAAATAACCCTCCATAGATGAAATTAGCTAGTCTATGCGGTGACATCGTCACTGTTATAACGATTGGGAGTGAGAGGTTAGTGTACCATTGTTTAAGTTTCTCGACAAGCAAGGAGAAAACGAATGGGGCACTCGAAGAAGAGGCTCCCGTGCTCGGAGGTCGTATTACTAGTTCTAGCCTGATGTCGATCTCCTCAAGAAGAATGAAGTTCCTCACCAAATAGCCGACAAAACTAACAAAAGCTATGATCGAAGTCCAATGTCTGTGTCAAGTGGGTATAATTTACTCATCGATCAACCTTGACTTACCGAGAAGAGGTGTTTCGTTAGAAACTATAAAAAATAGGCTTCACTTGGGAAGATGACCGTTTAAAGATGATGTTGGCTAGTCTATGTGGTGACATCGTCACTACGTGTCCCATTCGTTTCCTAGTAGCAGATCGATAGATTGGTTGCCACTAGGCATCGCTTGGGAAAATTACCATCCATAGATGAGGTTGGCTAGTCTACACAATGACATCGTCACTACTATAGCGATTGGAAGTGAGAGGTCAGTGTACCATTGTTAGAGTTCCTCAACAAGCAAAGAGGAAATGAATAGGGCACTCGAAGAAGAGGCTCCCATGTTCGGAGGTCGTATTATTAGTTCTAACATGATGTCGATCTCATTGGAAGGAATGTGCTTCTCGTTGAATAGCCGACTAAACTAGCGGAAGCTATAGTTGGAGTCCAATGTCTATTTCAAGTGGGTATAGTTGACTCTTCGATCAAGCTTGTCTTGCTGAGAAGAGATGTTTGAATTATAAACTGCAAAAAATAGAATGACATCAATATAAAAATGTCTAACGAAACAAAGGTAACTATTGCGAAGAAAAAAGGAGACAACTTGGCTACTTGGGGCTCCAACTCTGATCGGGCACAAATGTGTGTGAGGATCGTAGGGCCTTGGGCAGAGAGCTACCTTTAATTCGACCACGATGAAGTCCTCGTTGGCCTCCTTATGTAAGTATCTCAAATCAAGCATGATATGTGGAGAAGCCTCCTTAGCCCCAGGGTAATATTTGTCGCTCCCCATAATTGTTAGCTAAAAGAAGTAGCAGTATCGAGTCTTGCATATTCAATGCTCAGTGCTCAATAGACGATTAGCATGTCCACCCTCATCACAATGAAAAAATAAGTTAGCAGTGAGCTGGGTGGTGCAAAAGGTTATAAAAGCTCATCACTTTGTGCAAGAGGTGCTGAAGAGGGAACCTTACTCTAGTCCTATCCATAGTTACCAGAGGCTATACTGCTGTGCCCAGCTCGTTAATGGTCCAACACTTGTTGATGTTAGATGAATGAACCATAACATTTGTTTAGTATAGCGAAGCGTTGACAAAACTCTTACAGTGCCTTTAGGGTATCATCGAGCCCTGCAAAATGAACTATGGGCTAAAGTAGAAAAATGAAAAGAGGGTGGGTTTTCATGAAAAGAAAAAGGAGGTTTTTGAAGAAGAAAGGATTGGAAATAAAAAGATATCTAAAAATTGCACTTACAAAAGACGATTAAACTCCAATAGGAATTCCTCTTGTAAAAACTAGGTCCACAGAGCTTCTGAAACGTTGACGATGGTTCCAGGGAAAGTATAAATTAGAATGTAGGGAGGAGAGTATATACTCGAAGTCTGCACGAATATGGAAGAAACACCTATGCCTAAGGTATGGGTATATATAGAGGAAGAAGAGAGAGAGGGGATGGCCATTGAAACACCAAACAACGCACTTAAATGGGTGTGCAAACGGCACACACACCTCACATATAATGCGCAATCAAGTCTGGTATAGTGCATCAGATACAAATGATACGCTGTCATGAGACGAAACATTATCCTCGAGTTATCAAAATGCGGTCGAGCTGATTCACCTTCCCAAGCAATGAGATCTATTTATTCGTAGCTCATTGATAGCTCAAAACGTATGGCTAAGCAGCAATAGAGCCCAGATGTTACAGGGGGCATACCGACCAAACAGATTGTGATAAGTTCAAATTATTTGAATTTATTGAAAATAATCTATAACAGTATGGATTCTAAGGCCCATGTCCTGTCGTACACATTAAATGGGTGCAAGTCATCATGTCACGCACCTACAGTGACCTATTAAGGGCTCGACACATATAAGAACCTATAACTTTACGTGATTGGTATGTCCCACAAGAGAATTATACGTCATCAAAACCTATTTAGGAAGCCATTTAAGCACGCAAGTAGGCGCAATCCCTTCATTCTCCAATTAAACACAGAATGATTGACAATTACGCATCCAAGGATGATATGCCAAGTAAGAAACCAACATTTAATGTTGCCTCAAATGTCATAATAAAGAAGGTTGAGAAAAACTTCTATTAACATCCTCTTCCCATTGTTTTTTTAGGTCTGTGCAATGCTAAGGTACTAAGGGTAATTAAGGGACGTCAGAAAATCAATTTGACCTGACATCTATGTCATTGCCACATCAAGGAACTCAAGGGGGACCACCATCTTATTTGGGTCCATCTGCTGAGGTGTAAGCTCAAAGATAGCTTAGGCCAATGCACTAGGACTCATACCCAAATAGAGGCTTATTTTTCTCTTGCATTGTCTTGGGATCTTGAGTCATTTTCTCTCCCTGACTTATTTTAGTCCGTCTTTTTTCGTCTAAAGGCTCTTTAGATGTTTTTGGACTGGATAAATTTGGTTTTGGAAACTAGATAAAAAAAAGGAACAGAATTCAAAAGGGGAGGGTCCCCACGAATAGAGCTGTCGACTGTTAACTAATTGCTCGTAAGTTTTAATCCTACTTGGGGAGATTTGATTCATTCTGAATTAAAGAATTTAGAATGAAAGAGATCGCTTTAACCGTTAAGAGTAGTGTGCTCGAGGATATAGGAATCGAGTTCACATATTTTGAGGATCTACAATCCGAGCTAGGCAGACCGTACAACTGAGCCTAATACAAATATCAGCAGACTAGAGATTGTTAACTAAATCCCATATAAAAGCAAAAGCAAAAAGGAGACGACTGACTACACTCCACACCATCATCAGTAAAGTTATAACTTTGCGACTGACTAATGGGTGGAATAAAATACATTACCAGGTCAAACCCATAGTTCATTTATCAGTTGTTACTTTGTATATCTTTTTTTCATAAGAGCCTATTTTAACTTGACCATCAAAATGCCCACTAGTCCAGTTGTCAACCAAGCAACTTTAATCCCATCTTGTGTGTAAAAAGATAAGGACTTTGCTCATCTAATCAGCTACCAACAAGGATAGGACTGTGAATTCCAATCTAACCCTCTGCACCTTGCATAAAAAGAGTGTGACACATGAAAAATATATGCTATGTAGGACATTTTTAAAGAGTATGAATTATTTTATTATATAAATTTTTTATCAAAATAAAATGGTTACACAAAGTTTGATTCCATAGAAACTCCTAAGTGGTCTGCGGTCTTTGCCTCCCTCCTCCTCTCTTTCCCCCTCTCTTTCTCTATTTCTATTTTGCATCTCTATCCTCAAATCGTCCTTGGGCACGTAAGAGACATAAAATTCAACTTATTAAATTATTTTGCTCTATTTGTATTTTTCTATAAATATTTTTATATTTTAATCATAATATTTTATTTTATTAACTCATCTTAGTAAAAAGAGTTTAAAAAAATATAATTTGATTAAATTAGAAAACGAGTTTACAGAGCCTGTTTGGATAGTTTTAAGCTTAGCTTTCATGAGGATTAGTTATTTTGAAAAAAAGGGGAATAAAAAAAGTGAGTGCATTTGGAATAATTTTAAAAAGTAGAAGTAAGAAGAAAAAGAAAGAGAAAGAAAAAAGATTTAGCTTTTTATGAGTTGCCTTAAAAGCCGTACAAAGATGAGATCCCAAATAAGCCAGCTTAAAAGCTAGGCTTTTTAGAAAAAAGCCAACTTTTTTAGCCCTGTTTGGGATTCCAACTTAAAAGCTTGGCTTTTTCTAAAAAGCCCAGTTTTTAACCTGACTTGTTTGGGATCCTATCTCTGCACGGCTTTTAAGGTAACTAAAAAAAAGGTTAAATCTTTTTTCTTCCTCTTTCTTTTCTTCTAACATTTAATTTTTTTAAATTATTCCAAACACTCTCTTTTTTTTTATTTTTCTTTTTTGAAAAAAGTTAAAGGTCTTAAAAGTCAAGCTTAAGCCTTTGTTTGGATTGAAGGTTTTAGAAGGGAAATGAAGAGTTTGAAAGAAAAAAATGTAATTATAGTGATATTTGGATTTGAAAAAAACCAGTTTTTAGTACGCAATAAAAACCTACTTGACAGATTTTATTTGCAGTAAAAATATAAAAAATCACATCAACACATGAAACATTCACCACACGATGAGATAGGGGATTTTTATGTGAAAAACCCTAATAAGGATAAAAATCACGATACTAATCCTAGTTCGAGAGAAACAAGTACTAAATAAATGTTTGGTTACAAGAACATTTTACAACACCAGTTAAATCCTCAACCTAAGGCTACTCGTCTTCTTGCCGAATCCTCATGAACTAATCCTGTGCTTGCTTGCCACAGAAATCCTCCTCCGGACTTTGTCACTTGAGACTCCTCTTAAGTATTAGATGCGATTATCAAGATGATGAATTGACGATGAACGTTAAGTGCATTAAAACTGTCTTCGAATCATCAATTCTTGTTCACAAGGAACTCCCCCTCAAACCCTACCACAGCAGCTTCTCAGAAACACAACAAAATTCTTGCCTCACTCGAGTTGCCTAAACTGAAAGAATAATCAAATCAACCTAAAAGCTGCTAACCCTACTAAACAAACTATCAAGACCCAAGATAGACCGCTCGAGACTGATCGAGCGGTCATGCCAGATACTGAGCAAAAACACAGTTACTAAGAGGTTAAGGCTTGGGAACCATCGATAGCATCTTTCTTGACAAATCTACAAAACAACTTCAAAACACCAAAAATGCATCATATCGAGGAATAGTATAAAGATAGATAACTTTAACTAAATGACATGAGTCACAGACTTGCCAACATTTGGAGAAAAATCATTAGGAGAAAATATCCTAACAATCTCCCCTTTAGGAATTCTATGACAATCACAAGTTAATCCAATAAAAACAAAATTTTCCATAGTCATAAGGCATAGACAACAATGAATAGCAAATTCTGGCAATATAACCAAGAGACAAAATAAATACCCAAGTATGCCAACAAACACATTTCCAGATATCAAACAGAATAGACACTATAGACAAAAACCAATGTATCTCAAAGAGAAACCAATTCATCCAACCTATCCAATCTATCAAAACTATCCAACATGTCCAAAAAGAACTAACCAAAAAAAATTATACCAAAAACCAATGAATCTTCATATGCCACAGTATCTTCAAAAAAATAGTTTATCCAACACAATGTATCCATCCAGTATATCCAAAAAAAAATGCATCCAGCAAAAAAGAGACCAAGACCAATACCAATCTCCCCCTTTGGCACGGAATTGCCAAGAAGAGTCACTGAGAGGGGGGAGTCGATCACAAACAAATGCCATAAATTCCTATTGCTTCTGCCATACGGCATGTTGATGGTGAATGAGGTCTTTGACAGCCGCACGGAGAAGGTTGACATCGTCGCGGATCAAGGCGACCTCAGCCTCCAATCAAGCCAACCTATCAAGCACCTCTGGCTCTAGAGGAAGATCGACGTTTGGATCGATACCCATCCCCTCAGGATCAGCAGCGCCAGTCTCCGAAGTACCTACAAACGGGGAAACTCAGGGAATATGAGAAGAACTCTGTTTCAAGATGGTTTTGGAAATAGGCTTAGGCAAAAACACGAGTTCATCAGGGTGAGCCTCGGAATGATACTCGGGGACACGAAGGAACCGCAGAAACTGAGTGATAAAGAAATCGAAAGGAAGATCAAGAGAAGATTTGCCTCCTATCACTTGCACCAGAGCATAGAACATAACGAGGCTGACATCAACCAATTTGCGATTGGCAATAGCCCACATCAGATAACCCTGAGGCTAGGAAATCTCTGACGTGTGGCCTTTAGGTGCTATGTAAGCACAAATGATGAGATTTAGAATATGATAATCGGGGGTGAGATCCCGTTGAGAGATCAGTACACCCGCAACCCATGAACGAGATGACCCACAAATGGCCGAAGCAATCAGGCCATAATCAAAGGCTTCCTCACGGAAGAAAGAGGAGCGAGGAAATATGGGGTCAAGAGGCCGAGACTCAAGGCCAATCCAATATGCAATAGTATCTGGAGTGATTATGAAATCAATGTCACGGACATGCCCAGAAAAAGTATCAACATCAGAGGATTGCTCGACTAGAGAGTTATAGAACTCTCGGACCAAAGACAGATTCACCGATGGAGACAACAGAAAAGATAACAAGGATTCCCACTTAAGAGCGGGGAAGGAAGCGATTATGGGGTTATCCGGGAGGTCTCTAAGCACAACACTTTGTTCCAAAAGGACCGGATGCTTGGCGTAGGATTCGAGAAAGGTTTTCAAAGATGATTTTGATTGAAACTTGCGAGATAGATCGGAGACATTACCCGGGGCAATGGATTTGGCACGATACTTGGAAGGCATGATTCTAACAGAGGAAACACTATGACACTGAAGCTGGGTAGACAGAGAAAAAAAAAAGCCCCCAAACCAAGGCTAAGAAGAAAAATTGAATCAGGGGAACCAAACTACAGGGGAGGAGAAAAGAACATAGTAAACAAAACCAAACAAAGAAAAACAGAAAACAAAAAGCAACAAAACAACCAAAAAAATATGTCAAGAAAACCGTATATAGCAACAAGAACATTAGCTCTAAACTAAAAGAAATAGAGAAGGGGAAGGCAAGGTACCTAAGAGAAGAGGATACCCACGAAGAACCTCAGTGAAAGCTTGAAACTTGATGCAAAACCCCAAGATAGAGGTCGGTGCAGAGAAGAGAGAGAGAAGACTCAAAACAAGTGAAGAGAAGAACACACGAAGGATATTTGAAGAGACCAAGAGGCGCGAAGACAGTTCGATCGGTCTTCAGACAGCTCGAACGATGTCCCCTCTGTGACAAGAACACAAAAGAAGAACTAGAGAAACCGAGAGGTGACAAAAACCCCTCGAGTGACCGCTCGAGCGGTCTCTCGGGCGGTGAAACACAAGCTTCGGTTCTATGAACTGAGAACAGAGAAACCGAGATAGGCCCAAGATCGCTCGATACACCGATCGAGCGGTGTGGCGGGCAGTGATAACACAGAGGAACAAAAAACACAAGACACAAAAAAAAATCAAATCGAAGAGAGAACACAAGAAAAAATAAAAAACTTTTTAAGAGGAAGGTCACACTAGAGAAGAGATGATTACCAAGACGAAATCCAGACTATATGGATACAATGTTCGATGGCACACTCAGAGGCATAGCTAGTAATCTATGTGACATAGCACACTCATATAAAAAGAGAAATACATTCAGAGCGACTTCTATGATATCAGGTGAGTGTGTGAACTGATATGAACATGGGTAGAAGGTTTAGCACATAACGAACCCAACGATGCGAGTTTATCTGAACCATATCAGATACCAATGAGTTACACATAATGATTCCATTTCAACCAAAATAGGCTCGTCAAATAAACTCCCACTTAATCCAGGCATGGAAAGAAAAATAAGCATGGTTCCTCTGGCGGCTGCCACACTAAGACGTGCGAGAAAGCAAGGCACGCTTAGGTAGCCATTTCCAAAGCCAACCTTTTCAAAGACAACCATGAATGCAAATGCGACTTTCACACTAATACGAACAAAAAAGCAAGGTGCGCATAGGTATCCATTTCCTTAGATACAAACGCATTTTAGCACTCAAACTGAGGCAATTATACACTAGTACGTATGAAAAGACATGGTTCGTATAAGTAGTCATTTCCTCAAACAACAAAACAAAAATTTTACCCAGATCAGAGTGAAATTCATCTTTAGAGAATATAAGGGTTGTCAACAGGCAATTTCATGTAATCAAGAAAAACTGATACAAACTTAGACCTCAATCACCAGTGGACTTTTGTATATGAAAAACCAGACTATCCTTGACCACTAGTGGTGTACAGAATAGAATTAGGTCCGAATGTATAGCAAGAGTTATATGAGAGGACCAATTCAACCACAGAAATATCAAGCCTCCAGATGTAAAAGCAAACAAAGCAGACATACAGATACATAGATTGACCAAAAGGTACTTAGAATTTCATACAAGGTGTCCGAGACTTTTCCCTTTTTTATGTAAGGAAGAAAGACATTACTCGACAAGATAGACTCCTAGATTCTTCCTAAGAAACTTAAACTGAGGATAATCAAGAGGTTTAGTGAAAAGGTCAGCTAGCTGTAACTCAGTGTCTATATGTTCAAGAACAACTGTGCCATCTTCTACAAGATCACGGATGAAGTGGTGACGAATATCAATGTGCTTAGTTCGAGAATA
>JAULJZ010190695.1:0-21010 GCA_032270985.1 Heliamphora pulchella | reverse complement strand
AAGAGCTGATAATTTGATAAGTTCAAATTAATTCAACTTTCCCAACAAATACAATACCAATATTTAATTAAATTTTAGAAAGTTTTCATATTAATAAAGAGCCAACTCAAAATGACATTTGTATTGCTATATTTTATAAACTTAAAATTATGAAAGAAAATGTTAAAACTCTCAACTATATTGCAATAACATATACTAGACAGATTAATAAGAAATAATAAAGATAAGAAGTATTACTTAAATCTTTTTTATACAACCTCAATATGCTAAAAATCTTTGGTTTATTTATTATAATTTGTTGGTAATAAATTAAGTTTAATGGCTCTTTGCTAAATAAAGCTAAAAAATTCTTAACTTGGTACTAATTCTGTGAGACTCTTACCTGTTTTATTTTGAGAATGTTTGAGTGTTGACGGAGTTTGAGTTAACCTTTGATCTCGGTATGTTGGGATTTTGTTTCTTCGGAATAGAACAGTATGTGCGTATGAGTTTTACGCTTCTTTGGGTTCGAAAGAGGTTTGTTTGGCAAGTGTTTAGGCTATAAAACATGTTCTGTGGCAGAAAATAATTTGAGAAAATTCCAGTGAGGATTTCAGTCGACAAAAGGGGTGAGTTCTGTCGACTGAGTGGGATTTTTAGTGGTTCAGTCGACTAACCAAGAGGGTCCAGTCAACTAAACTTGAGGTGGTGGATTTCCAGAAGGTTTTTCAGTCGACTAGGGTGGGGGTCCAATCGACTGAACTGTGTGTTTTGGCATTTTTTGGCGTTTTCTATAAATATCAAGCCTTGGAGATATTTTTGAGATATTTTATATTTCTAGATCTGGTTTCTCTCTCCCGCTTCTCTACCTTTTCTCTAGATTTTGAGGGCCCGGGGCTCGATTTTCCGCGAATGGACTGCGAATTCTTGCTGTTGGTGCTGGGGGCTTCGCATTCATCTAGACAGATTTTTATTTCGTCGAGGTTCAGTTTTTGAGGCTTCGAGTTTTGACTCGCTGAGGTAGGATTCTAGACCCTACTATTGTATAAGGGTATTTCATGCAATTATATGTGTTTTTACCGGATAAAAAATACATCAAATGTCATATTTATGTTTAAACCTTGATTTTTCAAGTAAAAAGCATGTTTTTTCGCTTTTCTTGGTTTATTACATTATATGGCATGTGATTGAATGGTTTTCAAAGGGTGTTCTTGAAAACGGTGAAAAAATTGTGGTTTTGTGAAAAATCTCAATACTTAGTGTTTGGGAGATTTTGGAAACGTTTTGTTGAAAACGGAAAAAATATTTTGAAATGTTTTTGTTTGATCTCCATATTGATGGATGGATCTAAATACATGTATAATGTATTTTATGAAAATATTTTCGTAGTTGAGCTACGGTATAATTTTTGTAAAATGATTCTCTAGATGTACCGGGATAGCGGGTATGTGGCACGAGTTGCCCTCGGTGTAAGTCCAAAAATGTGCGCAGAGTAGGTACCTTGGTCCTTCGGGTTAATCCCCATAAATTAGGCGGTGGGTGCTTTGTTCATTCGGGTTTTGGGCCTATAAACTAAGCTTTTATGTGGTGATGGCTTCGTATAGAACTTGCATTTACCTAACCGATCCTATGATGTATAGGGATTGGGTAAAGGGGCAGAAGTCTGTAGTTGCTACCTCTGTCCTTTGGCGACAGAGTCGGTATATAGGATTCATTTACTTTATCCTCGGTGACGTGTTCCGAGTGGATACGGTTTTATCTTTCTCCTCAGTGGTGTAGCCCGAGTGGAGCAAACTATTTTACCTTTTCTCCTCGGCTGTGTGGCCCAAGTGGAGCATACTGTTTTATCTTTTCCTCGGTGTGTGATCCGAGTGAAAAACTATTTTATCTTTCCTCGGCTGTGAGTTTCGAGTGGGAAATTATTTTCATGTTCCTCAGTTCGGTGATATGAGTGGAAAATATATTTTTGATCTCGGTTGTGTGATCCGGGTAAACAAAATCTGATTTTGATTACTGTTTTCCTTCCACTGTAAAATGTGGTTTTGCATTGTATAAATGCATGGTTGTGGATGGAAAACGGTTTTGGAGGAGGTTTATGGGAAACTTGGGATTTTATGACAGAAAACCTTTTTGACTTTATGGTGGAGTTAGCTCCCTCTGTTTGATGTGCATGGTTTTAGGGATGGAAATATGGGGTTTTATAAAGTAAAACCGTTTTGAGGCTCGTGTTAGCCTGATGAGAAAACTTGTGATTTTTGGTTGGAAAAACTTTTTTGGCTCATGTGATTGAGCCTGTATGTTTATGATTGCATATCCTGCTTTACAGCTTTATAGTCTGTTTCTATTGGGCTTCGGCCCACGGTGTGAGATTTTGCTGTAAAATCTTTTTCAGGTTAGTGTGGTCCAGTAGGTTGACCCGGTGGTGCCTGGAGGTGGTTGATGACAAGACCCTGTTGTCTTGTTTGTTAGGTAGTTTATACCTTGTATATGTCTCATGTTTATTTGTAACATGTTGTAAATCGTATACTATTCTTGTGGATGTATGCATGTTTTAATGCTTTCAAGAGAACCTTGGGTTAGTTATTATTTTTCGTAGTTTGTTACTACGTTCTTCGTTGTTGGGATTAATGGTTTACAAATGGGATTTTCAAATGATTTATGCTTCAGTTAAACTCTTGTACTTCGAGGAAGATTTTTTCAGAACGGCCTAAGCTTCTTTTAAAATGAAAAGATTTTCTTATCCAAAACTTGTATTTTGTTTTTAAAGGCTTAGCTTGTGGGGCTGTATCTGTAGACTTTTGGCTACTCTTTTAACTCAAATAAATCATCGATCGTATGTTTTTACAAAGGTTTTAGCCTTGTTTGGCTTTTTGGTTTTAAATCCCTTTTGTTTGGCCGATTTCGGTGGTTGTTCAGTGGCTTTTCACGTGATCCAGAGTTTGAGGCATGACAACTTGGTATCAAAGCTCTGGGTTCGAATACCTATGAGCTGTGGGTGATGAGGGTGCATCACCTTGTGAGGATGTGTGTGTGCTTGGTTGCCTTTGTTTGGAACATGAACATGCTGATGTCGTGTATATGTGAGCATGGAGATTGGACCTTAGGATTGATTAGTCTTGCCTCCGGCCGTTTGGATTAACAAACTTGGAAGCCAAGTTAGAACCGCATTTCGTGGACGTGATTTCTAGCAAGGAATCTAAGTGGGTTATCCAAAGTGACGCGTCATTCTTGTTGGTTCTCCTTGGTATTGGTGTTGTGTCTGCATAATTGTTGTGGCTATATGTTAGCATGATTATGTGGTATGTGACAAAAATAACATGATAGATCGACCTTAGGTTGTGTTATTTTATGTTTTCTTTCTATATAACCTGTACACCGTTAGAGGCAACGAGACCGTGGTTTGGGTCTTGGTTATGCGACTCGATTGTTATCAGTTGCAGAGGTACGATTGTGGGTTGAGCGTCGATCGCTTGGTATGTTGTGGTACTCGTCAGTGAGTTGGGTTCAGCTAAATGAGGTTAGCCTTGGTTAGCGAACAGTTGAGTGTTTGTATGAGCAGAGTTTGTTTGGGTATAGTCGAAGCTAGGATAATGGCTTTGGCTTGGGTAGCTGGCTCCTTTTGAGAGTAAATTATCAGAGGTTTTAGATGTGTTATGGACAGCCTTGTGAGTAGGGGCGATGGGGAGTTAAAAACCCTAGATATTCGTTGTTGTAATTGGATTGAGGATTGTGCTGATCCCTTTTGGGTTTTCGATGTACGTGGTTTCGGTCGTGTGATGGATTAGGTACGTCTTGAGCCATGCTATGTCATGAGCTGTGTACTTAGGATGGGGTATAGACGGGAACATAGTGGATGGGAGCGTAGTAATCCTTGGTCGGGTGTATGTTGAAATAGCAGAACATGAGTGGTTCTGGGAATATCCCTGTCAGCAGGATGTTGATGATGATCAACGGGATGTTAACGGTAGTCAGACTACCGTCTGAGGATGTTGTTGGGAGTCTGAGTAGTCTTGATGACCTTGGACGTTGTATACCTTTTGAGGTTTGAAAATTGAGTTCGGAGTGAGTGAGCTCAAGGATATGGGAATGAGTATGAGTTGTAGATATGCTCAGAAGAGCATGGATTAAGGCTATATGGGAATGTGTAAGGGTTCCTGCGACGAGTATCGGTTCTGTGAGATTCCTATGGGAATGCAGGTTCGTGGTTTGGTCGATATCCTAATGATTAGGAGCTCACGTTTGGGAACCGTGCTAGGTTCCTATGGTTGGCTTAGTGCTGAGATGACGTATCCTGGGTATGATATGTCTAGAGGTTGTTTGTATTCCACCTTACATTCAGAGATGGGTATGTTGTTTGCCCATGGGAACGTAGTGTGGAGTAATAAGATTCAGCAGTGTACCGTGTGGTTTGGCTGGCCTGGGGTGATAGGTGAGAAATCGTAGGGTACGATGCCTGTGATCGATGTGTGCTTGAGAGCGAAAGTGCAGAAGGTGTCTGCATGGTTGTGGGAGTTCTTAGTAACTCTTAGGATTGGGCTTCCTTTGCTCAGAGAGGCCGTGACATGGCAGTGGTTTGCCTAGCAGGAGCTTGGTGAGTAAGCGCAACCTTGTGAAGTGAGATTTTGGGTATAATGGGATGTGTTGTACCAGGTACGCGGATTGATGGTGTTCACGTGTGCGAATGAGGTCAGAGAGAGAGCTTGGTGTAGCGGATGACTTAAGTATTGGGATCGGAGTTGACAGCAGCTGTGTGACTGTAGTCGATGTGGCCTCGAGGTAGGACTTATAGAATTCTTAGGGGCTAAGTGTTGAGGAGTACTCCCAGTACGCTGAGGTTGGGTCATGGTTTCTTATTGGCCCTTTTCTTTCTTTTAGATGGAAGGAGAAAGAGAGTTTTCTTGTAGACAATTGTCTGGTGCGAGTTGTTTCATCTCGGTTGGATGGAGATGCCAGGTTCTTAATTGATTCAGATTTAGTTGTGTTCTGCGACTATGGAATCTCAGTGGATTTGTACCTGCGTTGTGACCCTTGAAGTTGTGACTCAGGGACTTGTGTCGCTGTGATTGCATGATTATAAGATGGATTCTTTGTGGCTTCGACGCATGGTGCAAGAGCTCTACATCTTAACGTCTGTGTGTGTGACCTGGGATCCAATTTCTCCCGTGGTTGGGAACCGTAAAGAATTGCATGATGGGGTTGGTATTCTCCTGCGGTGGAAGACTGTAAATGAGTACGTGTGAGTGTGGTAAACATGATGGGTTGTGGTAACCTAGTCAGTGTGGCTTGTTGGTATAATGGCTTAACCATTTGGGTTGCGTTCCCTGTGAGGTCGAGTTAGCAGACCAGGAATGCTTTTGCTTGTTCTTATGGACAAGGGAGTTGGTGTTGAGACGTAAAGTTGTTTTTGGAGTGATCAGTTGAGGATCGTTGACTATTGTGTGTGTGTGTGGTTGTGCTTCTAGCACTTGGTAGAGCGGGGATTTTGTCAAAATAATGCGGCTGTGATATGTGTATGGTAGATTTTTGGTAGACTTTTGTGAGTCTGGCTTAGGTCCTGTTTAGGGCTTGGAACTGTTCAGAGTTCTTGGAGTCGAGGAGTGGTTGTCGACTGTGGTAAGTACTGTGCTTTGGCATAACTGTTTTTTGTGTGAACGGTGGTCCCGAGAGTGTGATGAGTTCCGGATGTGAGGAAATTGCTAATTGTAAGATGCAAGTCTTGGTTGGCGTCTTGGATCTGAATATTTTGCTATTGTGGACTCAAGGGAATGAGGTATGTGTTATGAGTTGGAGTTGATGTCGGATGATAGTCATCATGTTGTTTTGTCGGACCACGATAATCATGTTTGACTTGAGGTTGATTTGTAGCCTTGATAGCAGTGATCTGATGGCGAGATGTTGAGTTGTGCAGTAATGTGCAGTGACGTACTGTTGCACGGGAGTTATGATTTGGTTGATATAGGTTGTTGGATGCCTATGAGATGTTCTGTTTGCATGACGTGTTTGGTCGAGTGACTCACTGGAGTCAGGTGACTTTGTGGCTGTGATGCCAAGTCAATTTTTAGTTGTGTGAAACCTTGTCCCAGACAATGGTGTGCTACCTTATGTTTCTCCTGGGTGAGAATTATGGTTCGTGACAGAAGTTCGAGTAGAGGATGAAGATTTGAGAGTTTGCTGGGAAGCATTCTTTAGTATTCCAGGTGAGTTAAGTGAGCTTTTCTCTGGTGAACTTCTCTATAGAGTTGGGTGTTGTGTTGTTACTCGTGGATCGGCGTCATGACAGCTTCAGGAATGGAGATGTTGGCATCTGTAGGGTGATGATGTGGTATCAAAGTTATTGGTCCTCTGGTGATTGTCAGGACTTGAGAAAAGTTTGTGTGCGGGGTGTGTGACTTCACATAACCGATGTCGGAGTTTGACGTCGTGTGTTTGGACTTGTGGAGATAGTCCTTTGTATGTATTGTGAGGTGTGATTGAGCCAATATGTGGCAATGAGGACGAGGGTGATAGTCGCTGTGTTCAAGCATAGAGCATGTTTGCGATCGAGTACCATGGTAGATTGGTCTCGTGTGATATGTTTATCGCCGGAGTGGTTTGAGTTCAGCGAAAGTCAGGTTTTAAGGATTGGCAGTGTGAGCTAGATCTTTATCCGATGTTTTATGGATATTCCCTAGATGACAGTGATGTCAGTGGAACTTGCACGTGTGAACAGTCTGTATGGAGATTGATTCCTTATGGATGTGTATTCTTGGAATCAGTTATGTGACAACTTGGTATCAGTTATGTGACAACTTGGTATCAGTTATGCGGGCAATTTGTGTGGGGGTTGAATCTTCAAGTCGTGTTCACCTCGTGTGGCGACAGGTTTGGGATTTCAGTTGCTGAGGCATGTCTACTGTTGTACAGCGTTGCCGGGGCATTTCTGCTGTTATACAGTGTTGTTAGGTTTGCATCAGAGGTTGCTGATGATTGATGAGCTGTGTTTGGCTTGCGAAGCAGTGTTAAATTTTGGGGACAAAATTCCTTTAAGAGAGGGAGAGTTGTGAGACCCCGACCTGTTTAATTTTGAGAATGTTTAAGTGTTGACGGAGTTTGATTTAACCTTTGATCTCAGTATGTTGGGGTTTTGTTTCTTCAGAATAGAACAGCAGGTGCGTATGAGTTTTACGCTTGTTCGGGTTCAAAAGAGGTTTGTTTGGCAAGTGTTTAGGCCATAAAACCTGTTCTCTAGCAGAAAATAATTTGAGAAAATTCTAGTGAGGATTTCAGTCGACTGATTTCAGTTGACTGAAAGGGTGAGTTCAGACGACTGAGTGGGGTTTTTGGTGGTTCAGTCGATTGACTAGGAGGGTCCAGTCGATTGAACATGAGGCGGTGGATTTCCACAAGGTTTTTCAGTCGACTGGGGTGGGGGTCCAGTCGACTGAATTGTGTGTTTTGGCCTTTTTTGGCGTTTTCTATAAATATCAAGCTTTGGAGATATTTTGAGATATTTTATATTTCTAGATCTGGTTTCTCTCTCCCGTTTCTCTGCCTTCTCTCTAGATTTTGAGGGCCCAAGGCTCGATTTTTCGCCAACGAACTGCGGATTCTTGCTGTTGGTTCCGGGGGCTTCACGTTCATCCAGACAGATTTTCATTTTGTCGAGGTTTAGTTTTTGAGGCTTCGAGTTTTGACTCGCCAAGGTAGGATTCTAGACCCTACTGCTGTATAAGGGTATTTCATGCAATTATATGTGTTTTCACCGGGTAAAAAATACATCAAATATCATATTTATGTTTAAACCTTAGTTTTCGGGTAAAAAGCATGTTTTATCGCTTTTCTTGGTTTATTACATTATATGGCATGTGGTTGAATGTTTTCAAAGGGTGTTCTTGAAAACGGTGAAAAAATGGTGGTTTTGTGAAAAATCTCAACACTTGTTGTTTGGGAGATTTTGGAAACATTTTGTTGAAAATGAAAAAAACATTTTGAAATATTTTTGTTTGATCTCCATGTTGATGGATGGATCTAAATACATGTATAATGTATTTTATGGAAATATTTTCGTAGTTGAGCTACGATATGATTTTTGTGAAATGATTCTCTAGATGTACCAGGATAGCAGGTATGTGGCACGAGTTACCCTCGGTGTAAGTCCAAAAACATGCATAGAGTAGGTACATTGGTCCTTCGGATTAATCCCCGTAAACTAGGTGGTGGGTGCTTTGTTCCCTCAGGTTTCGGGCCCGTAAACTAAGCTTTTACGTTGTGGGGGCTTCGTATAGAATTTGTATTTATCTAACCAGTCCTATGATGTATAGGGATTGAGTAAAGGGGTAGGAGTCTGTAATTTCTACCTCTGTCCTTTGGTGACGGAGTCAGTACATAGGATTCATTTACTTTATCCTCGGCTGCGTGTTTTGAGTGGATACGATTTTATCTTTCTCCTCGGTGGTGTAGCCCGAGTGGAGCAAACTGTTTTACCTTTTCTCCTCGGCTATGTGGCCCGAGTGGAGCATACTACTTTATCTTTTCCTCGGTGTGTGATCCGAGTGAAAAACTATTTTATCTTTCCTCGACTGTGAGTTCCGAGTGGGAAATTATTTTCATGTTCCTCCGTTGGGTGATCTGAGTGGAAAATATATTTTTGATCCCGATTGTGTGATCCGGGTAAACAAAATCTGGTTTTGATTATTGTCTTCCTTCAACTGTAAAATGTGATTTTGCATTGTAGAAATGCTTGGTTGTGGATGGAAAACGATTTTGGAGGAGGTTTATGGGAAACTTGGGATTTTATGATAGAAAACCTTTTTGACTTTGTGGTGGAGTTAGCTCTCTCTGTTTGATGTGCATAGTTTTAGGGATGGAAATATGGGATTTTATGAAGTAAAATCGTTTTGAGGCTCGTGTTAGCCTGATGGGAGAACTTGTGGTTTTGGGTTAGAAAAAGCTTTTTGGCTCCTGTGGTTAAGTCTGTATGCTTGTGATTGCATATCCTGCTTTATAACTTTATAGTCTGTTTCTATTGGGTTTCAGCTCACGGTGTGGAATTTTGCTATAAAACATTTTTCAGATAAGCGTGGTCCTGTAGGTTGACCCGGTAGTGCCCGGAGGTGGCTGATGACAACACCCTGTTGTCTTGTTTGTTAGGTAGTTTATACCTTGTATATGTCTCATGTTTATTTGTAACATGTTGTAAATCGTATTCTATTCTTGTAGATTATGCATGTTTTAATGCTTTCGAGAAAACCTTGGGTTAATTGTTGTTTTTCGTAGTTTGTTACTACGTTATTCGTTGTTGGGATCAACGGTTTACAAATGGGATTTTCAAATGATTTATGCTTCAATTAAACTCTTGTGCTACAGGAAGATTTTTAGAACGGCTTAAGTTTCTTTTAAAATGAAAAGATTTTCTTATCCAAAACTTGTATTTTGTTTTTAAAGGCTTAGTTTGTGGGGCTGTATTTGTAGTCTTTTGGCTACTCTTTTAACTCAAATAAATCCTCGATAATATAATTTTACAAAGGTTTTGGCCTTGTTTGGCTTTCTGATTTTAAATTCCTTTTGTTTGAGCGATTTCGGTGGTTGTTCGGTGGTTGTTCGGTGGCTTTTCACGTGACCCGGAGTTTGTGGCGTAACAAATTCGACTTTAAAAACTTGATAAAAGGTATAATTCGATCTTTATTACAATGATTATTCTATACATTGTCAAGTTTATAAAAAAATTTACATAAATTCTGAAAATAAAAATGCTTAGAGTAATTGGGAACTGTTGCTATACTTTTAATTATAATTTTATTTTTAAAAGATATAATATTAATTCATCTTCCAAAAATTTTGAAAAAAAATCTAAATAATATGATCAATTTACTCATGCTATGCACATATTTGAAATAATAAAGATTAGAAATATTATTTAATTATTTTTATAGCACCTGAATAAGCTAAAAATCTTAGTTTTATTTATTATAATTTGGTGGTAATAAATTAAGTTTATTTGCTCTTTGCTAGATAAAGCTAAAAAAATTCTTAACTTGGTACTAATTCTTCTTAAAAAACTTGATAAAATTTATAATTCGATCTTTATGATAATAGTTATTCTATACAATGTCAAGATTACAAGAATAAAAATTTTGGTAAATTCTCAAAATTAAAATGCTTAGAGTAATTGTGATCTTCTGCTATACTTTTAATTATAATTTTTATTTTTAAAAGATACAATATTAATCCAACTTTTAAAAAATTTCAAAAAAATCTAAATAATATGATCATATTAAGGAAATAATTTTGAATATATTGTATTGATTTTATTTTCTAGAATATATTTGAATTGATTTTATTAAGCTATTAATTAAAACAAAAGTTTGTGCTGTTTAAAAATATAATAAATACAAATAGTGTACTAAATAGTTGAATTTGTGACTTTTTTATACTACTTGATATATTTAAATAATGCTTAATACTTATTTAGTGAGATATTAAATTTTGAAAATAAATTATAAAAATAATACATGATATAAATATCTATATATAATAAATACTTCCAACTTAAAATTGAAGGGTGAGACAAAAATAAAATATTTGATGTAATCAAAGAAACTTTTCATTTTGAAAATAGTGTAATTAAAGAGTATTTGACATTTGCATTTATTTATTTGAAAATTTTTAAAAACTAACAAAGATAAAGTAATGTAAAATATATTGTACAAAAGTATGGATTATACATACAAATATATTTTGAGAATGGATAGGGCATGATTTCTATTGAAAACCTAATTATACATGGAATATATTAGAACCATTTTAAATTTAAGTTTTTATAGTAGTCAATTATCTTCCAATCCATTTAGAAAATAAGTAAGGAGTATAAAGCCAATTTTAGAAAGTAAGAGTTTTTATCTCTTTTTAAAAAAAAATTCTAAAAAAATACATTAGAACTTTGAAGCTCATAGACCTTATGATATTTTCCTATAATATTATAGATAGATATGTATAAATACTTATATAGATATATGTATTTTGTGCTTGGGTTTTGTTGAGCTAAGGATAAACGTATCATTTTGCACATATCAAAGCATTTCCTTTAATGTCTTTTTAATTAGTTCTTCGCTTTTAATGCAAGCATTTTTAGAAGATAATTATTTGTTTTACTTATTTAGAAAATTAATATAGGTTTTTACAGGCCAAAAATAGAAAAGCTAACAAAAAATTAAAGTTCTAAAATTTAAAATTAATAAAAAAAAGGATTTTTTAACGAGGTTTTGTGCAAAGTGAAGGTCTCACAAGCATGGGTAGAGGTGGTCGGTGAAGGTGGTTGTCGAAAAAAAAAAGAAGTTTTCTAGGAAAAAAACTGCTTTGCCGTGGACGAAAACAAATTAAACTTTCATTCCATTCACGAAATTAAGGGAGATGTAAAAATCCATTTTTGAAAGAGTGTGAACACGGGAAAAAATAGAAAGATGGATTAAGATGGTATAAATGGTTTATGGAGATAAAATTAATCAACAAAATGTGTTTTAATCTAATTTGTGAGACCTTGTTCCGTCTCTTTTTGTTATAAATGCATATTTGGTGTTTTTCAACGCCTTTTGCTTTAATATGTGTATATGTGTTTCGATACATGTTTAAGTTGAAATAAGCATGTGGGGTTGCTTCCCGGGATTGTAGGAGTTTCTGTGCGAATTTTAAAAATTTAAAAAAAAAATATTTTGGAGGCCTATAAATATCTGGAATTAGATATTTTCAAAAGATATTTTCAAAACTTAACTCTTAACTTTCCTCCAAATTCTCTCTGTCTTCTCTCTAACTTCTCGAGGACCCGGGGCTCAGTTTTCAACGATCCAACAGCAGATCTTTACTATTGGCATCGTGGTCTACGCATCTATCCGGACGAATTTTGATTTCGACGAAGTTCGAATTTGCACGTAGATCGAGGCGTCAGGTTTTTGATCAAACGAGGTAGGATCTCAGATTCTACTGCTGTATAAGGGTGAAATATGTAATTTTATGCTTTTCTACCATATAAATTCCATGAAAATTGTCTTTGTTTGGAAGATCGGGTCGTTGGTTTATTTATGAGTTTTTTCTTGAAAAGTTGGATTTTGGTTCAAAATCGTATTTGGGTTGATTTAGATTGGAGAAAAAGGGGTTTGAGGCTTTCCTTTTGGTATATTTTTGTTGTTTCGGGTTTGTGTATGCCCGTGGGTTGTTAAAAAGGTGTTTGGAAGGTTTAATTTGAGGCTGAGAAGCTTTTTCATAGCTTGGGTTTGATTTTCACCATCGCCTGTAGCTTATTCTGAAATTTGGAAATTTTTAGGTTTTGTGTCGACACCCTTTTTCTATTAGGGTCGACACAATTTCCTTCTGGGGTGCTGAGTACGCTCCAGTAGCTTATGTTGAACTCTCGGTTCTTTTGTGTCGACACATTTTCAATTTGTGTCGACACCTTTTGTTGTTGGTGTCGACACAATTCCGTTTGTGTCGATACATTTTTTCTTTTGTTGGTGTTGAGTACTCTGTTGCTGTTTGTGTCGACACCTCTTCTGTTTGTGTCGATACCTCCGCTATTTGTGTCGACACCTTTTCTGTTTGTGTTGACACATTAGCTGATTGTGGAACCCTTTTCTTTTGGTCATATCTCTTTCATCCGGACTCGAAATTGGGTCATTGTTGTGTTTAAATTGAAGCCCCAGAAGCCTTCTTTCCATTGGTACCTCTCTCACAATAAAATTCCTTTTATAGAAAAGGTTATAATCGAAATAGTGAGGGTATGTCAAAATTTCTTAACTGTTTTCCACTCGTTTTTGGCCAAATGTCATCTTTTATGTTTAAACCATGCTTGTTTGGATAAAAAGTATGTTTTGAGCTTTTCTTGGTTTATTACATGATATGAATTGTGGGAGTTCATTGTTGTCAAAAGGTGGTTTTGAAAACGGTGATGTGTGAAACACTTATAAACATGTTTTTGGAGGTTTGGAGCTAACCTTTGGGGTTGAGTCTCAACTTTAGAAATGTTTTTACATATTTTTTGTTTGATCTCTATGTTGATGGATGGATCTATATATACATGTACAATGTATATTTGTGAAAGGTTTTGTAGTGGATGCTACAATTCGATTTTTAGAAGATTATCTAGATATACCGAGATGACGGGTATTTGGCACGAGTTGCCCTCGGTGAAAGTTTAGAAATGTGCACAGTGTAGGTACCTTTGTTATCCTTCGGGGTAATTCCCATAAAGAAGGTCAATTTGGGTGCTCTTTTCCCTCGGGTTGTCGCCCGTAAGGTTTCTTTTACGTCGTGGTGCTCCGTATAAAACTTGTCATTACCTAGCAGGTCTTGAGCGATGCTGGAACTAGGTAATGGGCAGGAGTCTATAGTTGTTATCTCTATCCCCTTGCGATGGAGTCGGTACATAGGATCTTATTCTTCTATTCCACGATAGTACATTCCGTGAGAGAACAATATTTTTTATTACTGTTTTTCCTTAACTATGGTTAGTTATTTGCAATATTTGCATCCCATGATTTGAAGAATGAAAACAGGGTTTTATGTTAATATAACCGTTTTGGGAGACTTGTGTAGTCTGATGGAAAAACTTGGGATTTGTAAAAAAAAACATTTTTGGGTTGTGGTTGAGTTTAGCTCCCACTCATATGGTTGCATATTTTCCTGCTTTACAATTTATTATCTGTTTCTATTAGGCTTTGGCTCACGGGTGGAATTTTCTGTAAAATCATTTGCAGGTGGTGATGTGGATGAGGAGTAGCTTCGGTGGTGCCTGCGGTGGCGGAAAACTTTTATAGTTTTCCTTCTTTTTGGTATGCCTGTTCCTAAAAGCAAGTTTTGTACGCCGTAAGGCGATTTACTGTATGCATGTTGAAACTGTATGTTTTCATTTATGAGATTTGTTCGGTATTCCATTAGTTTTAACATGCGAATTTCAATCTATAAAAACCTATATTTTCATATAAAATTAGTGTTTGGTGGATTTTCACGTGACCCCGGGTTTTGGGGCGTGACAACTTGGTATCAGAACTTTGGGTTCGAATACCTAAGAGCCATGGGAAAAGAATTTTATCACCTTGTGAGGTTGATTTTGTATGCTTGCTTGCATGCATTTAAACGTTGGTTTATAACATGTTAATAGTTTTCTACGCATGAGGGTTATGTATATGTGGGTATGGAGGTTGAATCTCAGGATTGATGAGTCTTGCCTCAGGGCATTTGGAATAACAAGTTTGGAAGCCAAGTTAGAAACACTTTTGGTCGACATGTTTTCTAGCAGGAAATCTGAATAGGTTTTCCAAATTGACGAGTCTGTCTTGTTAGTTCTCCTCGATATGTGAGACGTGTTTACATGATCTTAAGTGGCTATGTGATAGCATGATTATGTGTTTATGTTACGTAGTAGCATGTTGTAGGAAAGCTTATGATGCTATATTGCTTCCTATAAAATTATGTCCATGCGGGGAGTGCGGGGACGGGGACGGGGCCGAGGCCGTGGCCGAAGGCGTGCTTACGCTTATGCTCAAGTTCCAGAAGAAGGAAACATTCCTGCCCCACAAGAACAAGTGGGTGGTACTGATGTTGGCGGCGCTGATGTCATCCAGGAGATGTTAGCCACTATGAGAGCTATGGCAGAAGCGACCAGGCCTAGTGTGCGGGTTCCTGAACCAAGGGCTTCTTAGCTATGCGGGACTTTCTGCGGTTGGATCCTCCAACCTTTTCTGGGGAGCCGAACCCCAAGGTAGCTACTGAGTGGTTGGAAGTGACCACGACGATCTTCGATACTCTAGATATCGAGGAGGATGCATTGCGTGTGAAGTTGGCAACGTTCCAACTACGGGAAGATGCTAGAGAGTGCTGAAAGTTTGCCAAAACCACTGTGGATGACACGTGGGTTGCTTTCACGAGAGTCTTCTTGGAGAAGTATTTCCCGAGATCTTCAAGGGATACTTACCGAGAGGAGTTCCTCTCTCTTGTTCAAGGGAACCTTTATGTGGTCCAGTATGAGGCCAAGTTTGCGAATCTGTCACAGTTCGCACCTGAGATGGTATCTACAAAAGAGTTGCGCACTCGGAGGTTTGAGAGGGGACTTCGACCTACTATCAAGGATAAAGTTGCAGCTCTGGATATGGAGGTGTACATCAAGCTAATGGAAGCTGCTATCGGGGTCGAGAACTCATTGGCAGATAGCTGCAGGGTTAGAGAGAGCGGGAGTCAGCAGGGCAGTGGAGATACACAGTTCCAGAGGCGTGGGAAAAAGCACCAGAGGTTGTCTGGACCTAGTTCTAGTTTTGTCGCATCATCTCAGCCACAGTTGTCTGCACCTACACTTTTAGTGGCCTCGACAGGAAGGCCAGAGCAGAGAGGGATGATCTGTTATCGATGTGGATAGCCGGGACATCGTGCAGTTGAGTGCCAATAGAAGGGCCAGGCTCAAAGTTCAGCGCCCATCCAGTCACAGGCGAGAGACCCACCTATCAGTTTTGGGTGTGGTCAGTCCGGGCACTTTAGCAGGCAGTGTCCCAGAGAAGGGAATGCCCAGGGTGAGACAGGAGCACCAACTGCTTCGTCAGTACAGAGGCGACAGGCTCCGCAGCAACCTAAGGCTCAGATGTCTAGGTTTGCGGAAGGAGGCAATTCAGCGCAGTCGGTGAGGCAGCCATCGACCCAGGGTTATGGTGGGCAGACCAGACTGTCGTAGGCTAAGGCTTATGTTCTTGCTTCTCCCGGTGCTTCTAAGGCACTAGTCGAGCCTGATGCTGTAGCTACGCCAGCCATGATCAGAGGTACTCTTCTAGTCTTTAGATCTTGGGCCAGTGTTCTCATCGACACGGGAGCATCACATTCTTTCATTTCCTCTGCTTTTGCATTTGCGTTGGGGTTGGCGACTGACTCGTTCGGTAGTGCATTGAGCGTAGAGACCCCAATCAGTGGGAATGTGGTGCTGAGTAAAGTTTGTCAGTCCTGTGTGTTAGGAGTCGCCAGTCGTTGTTTAGAGTTTGATTTCATCATTCTAGACATGACCACGTTCGATATTATTCTAGGGATGGATTGGCTGACTACCTACCGGGCTTATATAGATTGTGAGCGACGGAGAGGGTCGATCTGTACATCGGAAGGTGACTGCTTCTACTTTGTGGGTGATCGGGATGAAGGCTTGAGGTCTATGCCCGGTGTCGCTCGGGTTCGAGGAGATCTGGGTTTCCTCTTTTCTGCGCTCAGGTTGGATGAGCCAGTTGGGATTCAAGGAGTGTTACCCCATGTGGTGTGCGACTATCCGGATGTCTTTCCTGATGATTTGTTTGAGTTGCCACCGAGCCGAGATGTGGAGTTCTCCATTGATCTTGTTCCAGGAGCTGCTCCTCTCTCTATGCCGTCTTACCGCTTTGCACCGGCTGAGTTGCAAGAACACGAGGTACAGCTACAGGAGTTGCTTGACAAAGGGTTTGTGCGCCCGAGTAGTGAATTTCAGGGGCAAAATTCCTCGTGACCCTGTAGTGAATTTTAGGGGCGAAATTCCTTAAGGGGTGCAGAGTTGTGAGACCTTGTTCCGTCTCTTTTTGTTATATATGCATATTTGGCGTTTTTCAACGCTTTTTGCTTTAACAAGTGTATATGTGTTTCAATACATGTTTAAGTTGAAATAAGCATGCAGAGTTGCTTCCTGGGGTTGTAGAGAGTTTCTGTGCGAATTTTGAAAATTCAAAAAGAAAGATATTTTGGAGGCATATAAATATCTGGAGTTAGATATTTTCAAAAGATATTTTCAAAACTTAACTCATAAGTTTTCTCCAAATTCTCTCTGCCTTCTCTCTAACTTCTCGGGGGCTCGGGGCTCAGTTTTGAACGATCCAACAGCGGATCCTTGCTATTCGCATCGTGGTCTAAGCATCCATCTGGACGGATTTTGATTTCGATGAAGCTCAAATTTGCACGTAGATCGAGGCATTGGGTTTTTGACCCAACGAGGTAGGATCTCAGATTCTACTGCTGTATAAAGGTAAAATATGTAATCTTATGCTTTTCTATCGTATAAATTCCATGAAAATTGTCTTTGTTTGGAAGATTGGGTCGTTGGTTTATTTATGAGTTTTTTTTTTTTGAAAAGTTGGATTTTGGTTCAAAATCGCTTTTGGGTTGATTTCGGTTGAAGGAAAAGGGGTTTGAGGCTTTCCATTCGGTATATTTTTGTTGTTTCGGGTTTGTGTATGTCCGTGAGTTGTTAAAGAGGTGTTTGAATGGTTTAATTTGAGGCTGAGAAGCTTTTTCGTAGCTTGGGTTTGATTTTCACCATCGCCTGTTGCTTATTCTGAAATTTGGAAATTTTTGGGTTTTGTGTCGACACCCTTTTTCTATTAGGGTCGACACAATTTCCTTCTGGGATGCTGAGTACGCTCCAGTAGCTTATGTTGAACTCTCGGTTCTTTTGTGTCGACACATTTTCAGTTTATGACAACACCTTTTATTGTTGGTGTCGACACATTTCCGTTTGTGTCGACACATTTTCCCTTATGTTGGTGTTGAGTACTCTGTTGCTGTTTGTGTCGACACCTCCTCTGTGTGTGTCGACACCTCCACTATTTGTGTCGACACCTTTTCTGTTTGGGTCGACACCTTCGCTGATTGTGGAACCCTTTTCTTTTGGTCATATCTCTTTCATCTGAACTTGGAATTTGGTCATTTTATGTTCAAATTGAAGCCCTGGAAGCCTTCTTTCCATTGGTACCTCTGTCACTATAAAATTCCTTTTGTAGAAAAGGTTATGATCAAAATAGTGAGGGTATTTCAAAATTTCTTAACTGTTTTCCACTCGTTTTGGCCAAATGTCATGTTTTATGTTTAAACCATGTTTGTTTGGATAAAAAGCATGTTTTGAGCTTTTCTTGATTTATTGTATGATATGAATTGTGGGAGTTCATTGTTGTCCAAAGGTGGTTTTGAAAACGGTGATGTGTGAAACTCTTGTAAACATGTTTTTAGAGGTTTGGAGCTAACCTTTAGGCTTGAGTCTCAACTTTGGAAATGTTTTTACATATGTTTTGTTTGATCTCCATGTTGATGGATGGATCTATATATACATGTACAATATATATTTGTGAAAGGTTTTGTAATTGATGTTACAGTTCAATTTTTAGAAGATTATCTTTTTGTATCAGAATGAGGATATTTGGCACTAGTTGCCCTCAGTAAAAGTCTAGAAACATGCGTAGTGTAGGTACCTTTGTTATCCTTCGGGGTAGTTCCCGTAAAGAAGGTCGGTATGGGTGCTCTTTTTTTTCCCTCGGGTAGTCGCCCGTAAAGTTAGCTTTTACGTCGTGGTGCTCCATATAGAACTTGTCATTACCTAGCAGGTCTTGAGCGATGCTGGAACTAGGTAGTGGGCAGGAGTCTATGGTTGTTACCTCTATCCCCTTGCGATGGAGTCGGTACATAAGATCTTATTCTTCTTTTCCACGATGGTACATTCTGTGAGAGAACAATATTTTTGATTACTGTTTTTCCTTAACTTTGGTTGGTTATTTGCAATATTTGCATCGCATGGTTTGAAGAATGAAAACAGAGTTTTATGTTAATAAAACCATTTTGGGAGACTTGTGTAGTCTGATGGAAAAACTTGGAATTTGTGAAAAAAACCTTTTTGGGTTGTGGTTGAGTTTAGCTCCCACTCATATGGTTGCATATTTTCCTGCTTTATAGCTTATTATCTATTTCTATTGGGCTCCGGCTCACGAGTGGGATTTTCTGTAAAACCATTTGCAGGTGGTGATGTGGATGAGGAGTAGTTTGAGTGGTGCCCGCGGTGGCGGAAGACTTTTATAGTTTTTCTTCTTTTTGGTATGCCTGTTCCTGAAAGCAAGTTTTGTACGCCGTAAGGCGATATACTTTATGCATGTTAAAACTGTATGTTTTCATTTATGAGAGTTGTTTGGTATTCCATTGGTTTCAACAGGCGGATTTCAATCTATGAAAACCTGTATTTTCATATAAAATTGGTGTTTGGTAGATTTTCACGTGACCCCGGGTTTTGGGGCGTGACATAATTAAACCATAACTCAATATGCATGTGACCGAGGGCGTTGGCCTAACAATCATGTAGCTGTAGTTAGTGCAGCGAAGTTGTGGGTTCAAATTCTATAGAAATGAAGTTAATACTATATATTTGTAGTAATCTAAAAACTAATCCATTAACATTCCTAGCAAAAAAATATATATATGGTTTAGTTTAGCTACGTACGAGCCTGTCACTCTCCAAAACTCAGGGTCACATAAAAATTCACCAAACATCAGTTTTATATGAAAATATAAGTTTTCATACATTGAAATCCACCTGTTGAAACCATTGGGATACCAAACAAAAGTACATCTCTCATAAATATAGGACATACAGTTTTCAACATGCATACAGTATATCGCCTTAAGGCGTACAAAACTTGCCTTCAGAACAGGCATACCAAAAAGAAAAACTATAAAAGTCTTCCGCCACTGCGGGCATCACGTAAGCTACTCCTCATCCACAGCATCACCTGAAAATGGTTTTACAGAAAATTTCACCTGTGAGCCGAAGCCCAATAGAAAACAGACTATAAAGCTATAAAGCAGGATATGTAATCATATGGTGTGAGTGAACTCAACCACAAAACCAGAACGGTTTTCCATCAGACCACCATGAGTCTCAAAATGGTTTTATTTCACAAAACCCCTATTTTCAATCCTTAAAACTATGTTCTGCAAATAATGCAAATAAACCACCACAGTTAAGGAAAAACAGTTATTAAAACATTGTTCCCTCACGGAATGTACCATCGTGAAAAAGAAGAAGAATATGATCCTATGTACCGACTCTGTCATACAGACAAAGGTAACAACTATAGACTCCTGCCCATTACCTCAGACCCCAGCCATTCAAGACTCGCTAGGTAATGACAAAATCTATATGGAGCACCATAACGAACCATTCAATTTACGGGGGCTAACCCGAAGGTACAAAGAACCTACGTTGCGCACGTTTTCGGACTTAAATCGATGGCAACTCGTGCCAAATACACGTCATCCCGGTACATCTAGATAATCTTCTAAAAATCGAATCGTAGCTCGACTACAAAAACATTTCACAAATATACATGTACAATATACATTGTACATGTATATATAGATTCATCTATCAACATGGAGATCAAACAAAAACATTTCAAGATGTTTTTCCAGAAAAATAGTTATACAATACATGTATAAACAAGAGATCCAATCCATGAACCAAGGAGATCAAACCAACATATGTAAAAACATTTTCAAAGTTGAGACTCAACCCCAAAGGTTAGCTCCAAACCTCCAAAAACATGTTTACAAGAGTTTCACACACCACCATTTTCAAAATCACCTTTTGACAACTATGAACTCTCACAATTCATATCATGTAATATACAAAGAAAAGCTCAAAATATGCTTTTACCCAAACAAACAAGGTTTAAACATAAAACATGGCATTTGGCCAAAAACGAGTGGAAAACAGTTAAGAAATTTTAACATACCCTCACTATTTTGATCATAACAATTTCTACAAAAGGCATTTTATTGTGAGAGAGGTACCAATGGAAAGAAAGCTTTCGGGGCTTCAATTTGAACACAAAAATGACCTAATTTCGAGTATGGGTGAAAGACATATGACCAAACGAAAAGGGTTCCATAATCAGCGGAGGTGTCGACACAAACAGAAAAGGTGTCGACACAAATAGCGGAGGTGTCAACACAAATAGCAGTAGAAGGAACAACTCCATCAGAAGGGAAAATGTGTCGACACAAACAAAAAATGTGTCGACACCAGCAGCAAAAGGTGTCGACACAAATAGAAAATGGTGTCGACACAAAACAACCGTGAGTTCAACGTAAACAGCCACAGCGTACTCAACACCACTGAAAGAGAAATGTGTCGACACAAATAGAAATTGTGTCGACACAAAAATTCAAAATTTTCAAATTTCAGAATAAGCTACAGGCGATGGTGAAAAACAAACCCAAGCTATGAAAAAGCTTCTCAGCCTCAAAT
>JAULJZ010190685.1:0-21012 GCA_032270985.1 Heliamphora pulchella | reverse complement strand
AGCTAAATTTCAAGCCCCATAAATTAGATTATCAGGTATTCAATCCATTCCAGGATGAAGAGATGATAATTACAATGGGGACAGATTTCAAGTATAAACCATCTATTGAAACCTTGTTTCCCCAATTATCACACCACATTGTGTGCAAGAAAAAAAAAAAAGACCAACAAAAGAACTATTTTCGCAATCTACACTCAACAGCCAATACGAAACCTCAAAGCATCAACGCCCACAGTTTCTAAGTTCTTTCACAATTACACAGGATACAGATTCAAAAGGAATACACATTGAATGGCAAATTAAACATCTTTGCTAAAGAAAAAATCATTCACCATCATCGGCCACAAATTATTATTAGTTCAAGCAAATATAGCTCCATTTTTTTAAATAAAATGTAGTTGAAGAAATTGCACGGTCCTGTTTACATTCTGCTCACAAATTTCTAGCATTTTGCCTTGCCATTTCCACGTATCAATATTCCATACGAGTTTGTGCAATCACAGCTAATATATTACTCACAAGTAAGGTGCTTATAATTTTCTTTTTCATTTTTAAGTAAGTCCTCTACTCAACAACTAAGTAGTGTACCAAGTAAACTTGTATTCTTGGGGCAAACCTGACAAGGCCGTTGATCCCTTGCCCTTTCATGATATTTTCAAGGCTTCGTCAGTTGATGGAAAATGACAGAAAAATAAACAAAATAACCGCTTTATTTTCTTGCATGTGTGTTCAGTTGTTCCATGAAAATTTGAAACCCACACTAACAGTTTTCATGCGAGAAACAATTTTCCGCAAAACAGATCATGTAAAACATATAAAATTATGAACCAAGGAAAAAGTTAAAAATTAAATTTTCAATTTTCTTGCAATTAAATTTTTTATATTTTCATTTTTCTTTCTTTTCTTTCACTTGACCTTTCTCGCGTATTGTCATATAATTTTTCAGACAGTTGTCCAGAGCCTAAAAGGGAAATTAGTTCAAAAGGAAAAAGAAACAGGTAACCTACTACAATAAACAAACATCCTGACACAGATGCCATACCTATAATAACCGTGGCGTGCAAATCATGACCAAATTCATTTCCAGAAACAAGTTAGTTCACAAAGTGCAAGCTCACATCATTTCCTTCTAATGTCAATGCCACATAGCAATGAAGCTAAGATTAGCTCTAATCACAAATGGAATCAGCTACAGCTACAAAAATTGGCAAAAATCTGGCAGACATAGCACAAGATAGAACACTTGCTACATGAATGGGTGCAACAACAAATAATGTGTGCTACGAACACCATGTCAATAAACACAAATACCACCCAAGTTAAACATGAACAACAATATCATATGAGAACAAAAAATACGATTAAACATAACAGTGATTATAATACTCCTTTGAGTAGATTGGTTAGAGGGAAAAAAACTTAATGGAAAAGAAAGGAAAAGGAAAGTGAGAGGACAGATAAAAAATTCCATATTTGTATTTGGGTAGCCAGGTAGGGTTGAGAAAATGAGAATAAATTTAATACGCATTTCTTAGAAAATCCTCCTCTTATTTGGCTACCCAGACGAGATACAAGGGATTTCATTTTCCATTTCTTTTCCTTTCCCTCATAGGCATACCATTTTCTTTGAACGATTTATTCAGATAGCCCATACCTTGCAATTAGTCAATAATCCACAAGACGGAAATCAACAGTTAAAAACAAACTCTATAAACAAGTGAACTCACAATATTACGTCGCATGGACACAGATCGAGGACACAGAGAGAGCAAGTTGGCATAGGGAATACTAGAAAAATATGAGATGGACATGAAAAAGGCAGAGCATAAACGTACACGTATATGTCCTTTATTTTTAATTTTTTTATTATTTTTATTTTGGTTACATGGGAGGCCAGTGGCCTGGGGGAGGGGGGCACAGGTTCGAACCCCGGGTGGTGAGGAGCTTAGGAGTGCCCTTCACCACCGGGCTAAGAGGCTTCCTCTTAGATGTCCTTTATTTTAATTTTGCTTGAAATGTACTTTTAAGAAATTATATTATTTACGTTTCTCCAGCATGGGCACATCAATTTTGTATCAAACAAATGTCAAAGTATCCAAGATGCTCTCTCTCCTCGGTCTCTCTCTCTCTCTCTCCAACCACACACCCCCACAAAACCAAGAGTGCTGCACAAATGAATGTAGAAGAAACACTCATGAGAAGACTACTTCTCCTGTCTCCCTCTTCAAATTTTGGATAAAATAAATTGTACGTGTAGGCAATGTCATTAAGCAATATGATTAATTGATATCTATAACATATTGAAAAAAGGTGCCTAACTTGTTAACTGTATAAAAGAAAGAGTATATAACCTGGAATCTATGGAAACAATAATTTCAAATGAACAATTAACATAAGAAGGAACCCGCATGATCAATCAAGCAAGAGCCATCATAAATATTCTACAAAGAATCAAACCATGTAGGCGTCATGATAAATATAAAGATATACTCACTGGAATAATATAAGCCAAGAAGATAATCAGAGACCACAAGTTAGTAATCGTATTGAAGAACAGACGTAATCAAAAAACATTTAGCAATTCAACTTATCACATATACTTCCTTTTTAAGTACTGAATCTCGAAACTAGACTAGCTCCAGTCAAATAGAACAAATAACCGTCACAAAAACCAAAACTTAGTGAAGCAGGAAATGTATAGCAGTCCATTTATCAACCCAAGATATCATTGTCTGGAATCACGAAATCACCACAACCATTTAAAGCATTTGCGCCCAAGAAGCTCTCATACACCTGAAGCAAATACCCATATATAACTCAATCCATCATTACACATACATATATAAGACAACAAAAGTAAAAACGAAATGACTACATCCGCAGACTGCAAGTTCCACAACTCCCACAAGGACACAAGTGATACCGACCATGTGTGTTTGGTAATCTATGTTGGTGTGGAAGTTGTCTCCAGCCAGTGACAGTAGAAATAGCACCACCTCATAAAATTACAATAGCTAAACAAATAAATTTGTCATCACACAAACAGAACTGGTACATTAGCAAGTACTTATTGGAAAACATGTAGCCAAACTTGATAAGCTTAAAAAATCATGAACAAAACTAGTTTATATATATAGGCATTAACAATGTGAAAACAAGAATACAAAAAAATAGCAAAAATAGCAAACAGCAACTCATTGTTGAGCCATGAAGAAAACAGCTACAACTTGAACTTAAATTCCTAAAACATTATAACCTAAACAAATAAACTAAACAAAGCTAAAAGGCACATCACCCTCTTAATAAAATTGCATAACCATACGCAGCGAGTGCTAATCATTGTCCTAGCTCATGAGGCATTAAACACAATTGCATGTACTCAAACATATTAACCAAAAAGGCACAATACTCTCTTAAGCTAATCATGGGGCACTAAAAACAATTGCACATACTCAACTACATTACAGTTGAAATGACAATAGGAGTTACCTATATGTCTCAATAAGACAAAGACAAAGATATACAGCACTTACTATTTCATTCAATTTTGATATTCACAAAAAAATGGCATGCAACATTCTTTCCATACAACAAGGAAAAAAAATTAACCTATGTATTTTTTCCCTAAATTGCCACAGCCCTTATTCAGACTCCAAGTTATGAATTTAAGTAGTTAAGGTAATGAGAAATAAAATAAATAACCTAGCAATCTCATGGGATATATGAAGCAAAAGAACACACCAAATTCTTGCTACCTGGAATCAATGGACAGTAGCACCTGTTGTGTGATAATGTACATTGCAATCAAGATAGAAATCACTAAACACAGCCAACAATTGATAGAGAAAGGAAGACATAAGCTTCAATGCTTCACCAAACAATTCGAGTACAAAAGGGGAGTTATGCCTAGATTGAGTCAACATTTTACGTAAAGCACTACAGCAAGGTGTAGTACTAGACAGCAATATACGACACAAGCAATTTTTAACATGTAAAAAACCCAATAGGATAAAATAAAATAAAAAATCCTAGGACCTAACCCAGAAAATCAAGCACTATAATCAAGCAATAATCAAGCAATAATCAAGCAATGGTTACAAGAAGTTCATACAATCCAACCGTGAATCAACACACATTGCCGTAAAGAAATCTTGTTGAATCCATGTTGACCTGACCATCTCCTTAGAGTTTGATCTCAACTGATTCGAATCCATGAACCTTCAATCGCTTTTAAAATCTACCAAATAAACTATCTCGTGCCATTGAACCCCTTCAAAGGACTTAAAGTTGATGAAAAAATAATCCCTCATGATCTATAAATGAGCTCACACTTGAAGCTCAGAAACTCTCTTTCTTAAGATGAAAGAATGGCTCATCAAAAAGTAGAGTTGGACTGAAGAGACAAAGCTTTTATATTTTCATATTCAGATCCAGTGCTTGACTCGTGCTTGATCGGGGATGGAGCACCAAACTTCTGATTCACCGATTTCAAGAATTATGTCATGCTTGAGGACGAATTGAGTACGAAACTTCAAAACATTATAAAATGAGCTTTATAAGTTTCATCGGGTCACTCGTGTTGATGTCAAACTTGTTGCAGCATACCATGAGTAACATTCACAAGATTGACTGTACAAAGATATTAAAAAAAAAAACACTCCAACCAAACTCCCCTTTTGACAATTTCGTGACAAAAAACTCCAAACAACGCAAAAACCCTATCCCCAACCCAAAACAAGAAAATAAAACATGAGAAAGGATCTATAAGATTGAGCTGGACCACACGTTAACATTTAACAATAACAATACAATAATAAAATAAGTACAGATATCACTAACAATAATAAGAACAAAGTACCACAAACAACAACAAAGTACCACAACCATTATCCATTAACCACTAACCACCACAAACAGTCCTAATCAAATATATCTCCCTCTTTTTGACACAAATTGAAAAAAGAAAGAATCAAAACGAGTAAAGAACTCCCAACGATCAGAAAAATGCCTCAAAAGATCAGCAATATCAACAAAATGCTGATTAAAGAATTCCTAAGAGTGCTAGATACTCGTCAAAAAATTTACTTGAGATTGGGGCCTATCAACAAGAACTTTATGATCAGTAGGATGCTTTGAAACAGGATCAGAACAGAGCGAAAGGAAAACACTCTTAGAGAGGACCTTGTCCCGATTGGCCTGAATTTTAGCCTGATCAAATTTGAGAAAATTTCCAAGATAAATGAGGCACACGTCACTGTTACGGTGCAAGGCAATACACACTATCTCATTGCCCTGTCGGTAATTTAGATCAGATAAGTGAGTGCAGAGATCAACATCAGCACCAAGAAAGAGGTTGAGAATTTTGTACTACTCTTTAAGCCAAGTTTGTTTCAAGGCACCTCTATCGATCCAAATCTAAATGGAACCACAAAAAAGGGGACTAATGGCATCTCAATACATAGGTATGGTGCGAGATTTCCAATTGAGTGAATAGTCAACGGCATCATCATGAAATATTCCCCAATTAGAGTAGATGTAAAACTAAATTTGACCCCCCAGACACTTTGGATTTAAAGGACCCAGTGGCTCAGTCATAATAAAAAATATTAGCTATAAAATTCTTGAACCAAGATAAGATTAACATAGCCATTATGTGGAAAAAAAATGCCAACCTAAAGCTCGAATTAATGATATAACATTAAGATGTGACAATTCATCATAATAAACATGCCTTCTATGATGACCTTACTAGACAAGAGAAACGTAGAGAAACAATCGAAGGCTTCCTAAGAAATAAACTTAGATAAGTCAAAGGAGGGCTTAGATGCACTAGATTTGGATAACATAGTTTTGGGAAAAAACAAAATCTAACAACACAAATATATATATATATATAACCAACTGAGAAAAATAAAGACAAAAAAATGAAATGTGAGGAAAAACTTACCAATAGATGGAAAACTTAAAATCTAGGGCAAAGAGGAGAGGAAATCCAAAGATTGCAGCGGGGGATCAAACGGCACTGAAGAGATGCGCAGAAGAACTCAAGAGGCGATGAAGAGAGGGACTAGGGTTTGGGAGAGAATGCGCTCGAAAGAACCCAAAAAAAGGTTTTATGTGAGATTGGTACCTAAGTAGAACTCAAGTACGTATCGCACACGAGAAAACAGAAGAAAATGCGTGATGCAGTCATTGGACGCCCATTGTACGCAAGGTAACAAAAAGTCACCTTGAACATGGCGCTCAATAGCATGAGACATGCGAGATGAGCGTGGATGGCCAACGTATAATGCGTGACTAGAGCACTCGACAAACTTACGAAGCGCTACATAGCCTATCCACTTACATTAGGGAATGTCTTGGTATTGCTCCTCTTTAAGATCATTCTATTGACCATCCACTCAATTAGAAATCTCGCATCATACCTATCTAAAAGTTCCATTGGTTCTCTTCTTTGTGATTCTTTTAAAACTTAGATTGATAGAGGTGTCCTAAAACAAGTTTGGCTTAAAGATGAGTACAAAATTCTCAACATCTTTCTCAGTGCTAATGTTGATCCCCACTCATTTGTCTAATGTTAATAACTTGATCATCATCGGGGCGATGAGATGGTGTGTGTTACCTTGCATCGTAACATTGATGTGTGCCTTATTTTTTTTGAAAGTTTACTCAAATTTGATCCAGCCAAAGCTCAGCCAATCGGAATAAGGCCCTCTTTTATGGTGTTTTCATTTCCTCTCTTCTAGTCTCATAATATTTCAAAGCATCCTACTAATCATAGAGTTCCTGTTGATAAAACCTAAGGCTCCATACTATCAATTTTAGCTCTTTTCACATTTTTTACAAAAGCCACAAGGGTAAAGAGATTGTTGGAGCTAATTCTTTCGGACCTTATATGGCACCTTCTTTTAGCAAGCAAGCTATTCATATGGCTTCTGGTGAGGGAGGGGGAACCATCCTAGAAAATGTGGACCTACGAAGTTTTTAATTAGCATTTTGTTGATATTGCTAATCTTTTGCAGCGTTTTCGCTAATAGTTGGGAGTTCTTTACTCATGCTAGTCCTTTTCTTTAATTCGTGACAGAAGGGTGGAGACATATTTGGTTATGACTGTTTTAGGCAGTTAATGGTTAATGATTGTGGTAATCTGCAACTGTTTGTGATAGTTTATATTTGTTACTATGTTATTGTTCGTATTATTGTTAATATCTTCCCTTATTTTTGAGAATTTTTTCACCAAGTTTATAAAAACCATGTACAATGTTACTCAATTTTTCATAAAACACACCAAAGGACTCTCTCTCAATCATAACTAAGGTTACAAAGCTAGTGGTGGGTTTTCAAGCTTTTGCTCTTTTTACTATTTCAGCACTTTCATGAATAACATACAAAATATCCAAGACATCTCTAGGCATGTCTAAGTGTTACATTATTAAAGATTGCGTTCAATACTTTGTCATTCCATCCGACATCATCAAAATCAATCTTATTTTAATCTTTAACAAGTTTCGGACGAGACACTCCATCAATGATAATTGTAGGTTCGATATATCTATTGATAGTGGAAAACCAAACTCTTAGCCAGTACATTTTAAAAAAGTTCTCGTCTTAACTTTATAATATTGAAAATTATTACTATCAAGGAGTGGAAATCTTAATAGTGTATGAGACTTTTTTGGCATAGGTTAAGTACGAGGCTTCTATATTCTCAAATCCAAATTTGGTACCTGACGCATGCTTGAGCGCTGATTGAGGCCTTAAAGAACTATTTCGTGCTCAACTAGCATAGGTTAAGTACAAAACTTCAAAACATGATAAAATGAGCTTTTTAAGCTTCATCTTGTCACTCTAGTTGATGTTGAACTTGATGCACTAGACAAGTGAAATTCACAAAATTAATTGTACAAAGATAACAAAAAGAAAATTACAACTCAAATAGTGTGTCAAACGGGATGGCCAATCTAATAGAGGGGACTCTCAAATCCAACAAGTTTTATCCAAATATTACACAAAAGACCAAATACCACAAATGAGGGAATTCAAAAAGTAAATAATCTAAATACCATACTAAGTTTCTAGATGCAAGGTAACTAACACTTGTGCATCCTATGAAAATCACCATCACCTAGGGAACCATAGAAACCGAACCAGCCAAACAAGAAATTAAAGGTTTCGCAAGTTTCGCCCATTAGTTTGGTCGGTAATGGGTTAATAAATACAATATTTTTTGGGTTATGGTCAGTTGACGGGTTTTGCCTTTAATCACCCATGTAAACCGACCAGACCAATCAATACCCAAAACATCACTTGCACCATAGCCACCCACCGACTAAGGCGTAAGAGGGTAACGTGTGGCAGAAGCAATTGATCGAACAAAAGGGGGGCTTTAATATTTAGGATTGAAACTCTCTCTCTCTCTCTCTCTCTCAAGTTGCATTGAAATTTTCTCTCAGTCGCTGAATCGCCATCACTGAATCGCCGAATCTCTCTCTGAATCAATAAACCTGAATCTCTCAATCACTAAATCTCTCTCTCAAAAATGTGGGAAGAGACATGGCAAAGGAGAAATAATCATAGAGATTGAAGCAAATATCTTTTCCAGTTCTTGCTGAGAACAATCATGGGGAAGGAAAACATCAACTTATTATTGTATTCCAATCATAGAAATGAAATCCATAGGGATGGAGAAATGAACCCGGTAGCTTGTCTTGAATGGCTTGAAAGTCAAAAATTGAGAAACAGGTCCAACGAAAAACAGCCCAAAATAAATGTCAAAACCATCAAACCAACCTAATCCACCCATGAACCCGACCGACAGACCTGATGAATCGAACCCATCAGCTTGATTGGCCCAAAATAAATGTCAAAACCATCAAACCAACCTAATCCACCCATGAACCCGACCGACAGACCTGATGAATCGAACCCATCAGCTTGATTGGCTTGCTGTGGGTCTCAAAACCAAGAGCCGAAATGGGTGGGTGACGAATTATAGGTCAACCTGACCCAACCCGAACCGTGAACACCCCTACCTTCACCCATAAAAATACGAAGCAATTTTCAAATACAAATAAGAAGAGTTAAATGTATAGCCAAAACATAGTGGAGTTGGTATAGGACACTGTCAAAAAAATCCAAAGAATTAAATGAGAATTGAACACCAGGTCGAAGAAAATTTGTCGAAGGGGCATTAAAAAAAAGAAGAGAATCATACTGCATTACTCTACATCATGGTTTTAAATAGCGGTTTCGGGACGTAACAGTAACGGTCGCGGTGTAACGATACCAGATGTATCGGATGTTACGTAACGGATATCAGGTGTTGTGGTCGTGAATTTTTTAAAATCATTAGCAATTTTTAAAACATAATAATACTTTTGTTAGATTGATTCTAATATTAATTTTTCATATTCAAATTAATTTTGAGTCTGGAGAGATCTAAAAATATATTATTTTATCACATTAACGAAAAAACTAATTTTATCAATAGGAAAAATTTATCCATACCTTATGCCCCACATGGTTTTACACCCTCAAATCTCTAGTCACACATCGAAGCATTAGGGAACTAGATTGCGCCTCATCCACAATAAAATGAAAATGTAAAGCCTCAAGAATTGTTGGAAGTGTTTTTATACCAAATCGGTAAACAACACTAAACTAGAGGTGTTTTACCTCTATTTAAGAAGCGTGCTGAAGTGCCCTACCGGTGTGAGAAGCATACGTCATCCAATAGATAAAAAGGCTTTTCAATCTAGTTAATAATTTTTAAAATGCTCCTGTTACGTTACGGTTGTGGACTTGCAAATCGTTCGAAAAAACAGTATCTATCCACATCGTAACGGGAACCGGTCAAATCCCCTGCAATTTCGCGTCGCACCGGTATACCGGCCTATATCCGTATCAAGACCCTCAAAAACCGTGTTGATCCGGCTGTTACACTTTGAACTGGTTGATATTTAATACCATGCTCTACATATTGAATTAACTTAAAGAGTACACAAAGCTGAGAAAGTAAGAAATAAGATGCACCAACGTAAGCACAGAATTAAGAACATACTAAAAGAAGCATAATGATCAAACGTACGCTTAATCTATACTAGTATATAAAGAAAGAACCCCTACTAGGTGTTCAAATATAAAGCTTCAAGGACTTTTTGTTTTTCCCAAAATACCCAACGAACTTTTCTTCCATTACTAAATTTAATAATAGTAATCGCTCACAATTTTAAAACTCCACTATTTAGCTTTATTTAACTTTTTTGAACAGTTTTAATTCCTAAATGCACACTTGCACATGCATGCATACTGCACACCAGAATCATATTAGTCAGAAGGCATTTAATAGAAACGGTAGGTGGGGTGTGAAGAATAAAAGTCGGATTGGAACAAAAATGGGATGAGTAAATTTTGAACTAGACCGTGATGAAACAACATTGAAAAGAGATTGTAGAAAAGTGAACACGCAATAGAAATGGCATTGAACCAATACAATGAAGTAGAAGACCGGCGCACATGCACAATGATGAGCAATCAACAACATGGCGTACCAATTGAATAAAATCCAACAATTTAAGGAGCAAAGTACGCAAAGTATTCAAAGATTGGAGGCTAAAAACAAGCTACAAAGGTAACTATACATGTGATTCATGCAGAAAAATTATATATCAAAAACGAATGGAACTGTATAATATATATACAAAACATTACCTCAGTAATATGGCGGCATGCCCTGGTACATCCCACCAGGAGGAACTCTTGGACCAGACGATGGTTGGTGCAGTTGTGTTGGAAATGCAGAAGATGATAACCCATAATTTGCACTTGTTGGAAATGCAGAAGATGATAACCCATAATTTGCGTTCTCTGGGTATCCCCCAGAGGGCATTCCAACAGAACTTGGGGGCAACCTATACATAGAAGAGCCAGCATTGCTCAATCCACCATAATCACCAGAAGCAGACCCCCCATACTGTGAACCACCATACCCACCACCACCACCTAAACCCGAACCATACCCACCACCACCCACCAAACCCGAACCATACCCACCACTACCAAACGAAGAAGACCCCTGATTCCCGAGTCCCTGACCACCAACCGATGAAGGTAATGGCGAATTCAAGTGCGGATTCTGATGGGGCATAACTGGCGGCCCACCAGAGAACCCTCCATACCCACCAGGCACACCATAGTTCGAATTCAGCGAACTAGGCATTGATCCACCAAGCCTGTCACCAGCCCCGGCATCACCAGTCACCCCAGCTGGACCGGGGAGCGGACCTGAATTTGGTGCACCAGGCTTTCCCTTCTTCCCATCAACCGCCAATTTACAAGTCACCTGCTGCCCATCGATGTTCTTAATCGGATCAACAAGTGAAGCCCTCGCCCCCTCCTCCGTCTTGTAAACAAAAAAGGCGAAACCCTTTGCCTTACCTGTCTGCTTATCGAACCCTAACGGCCCCTCTTCTATCTCTCCGTACGAAGAGAAATGCCCCAACAACCTCTCCGACGAGATCTCGAACGGAACATTCCCAACATAAATCTTCCTAAGCGAAACATCAGCACCGCCGGCACCCGCCGAATTCACACCAGAAATTCCGGCCGCTGCGAGCTGCGTCACCGTCATCCGGCCGTCGATCTTCTTGCTCGGCTCTTTCAGGGCCACCAACGCGCCGTCGATGTGCTTAAAAGTGACAAAACCGTAGCCTTTGGACTTCCCCGTGGCCTTGTCAGTTATGACGATGGCCTCCTCGAGCTCTCCGAAGGTCGAGAAGAGGTTGCGGAGCTTCTCGGTTGTGGTGTCCCATCCCAGTCCGCGGATGAAAAGCTTTCGCTTGGCGGGGTCGGCGTCTGCGATGGAACGGACGGCGTCGAGGACGTCGAGGTGGACGACGACGGCGGGCTGGAGGATGTTCAGAAGCTGCTCTCGAGTGAAAGGTTCGATGATCTTCCGGGCGTCGTCGGGAGAGAGAAGGTTTGGTGGCGGAGAACCGTCGTCAGCGGCAAATGCTCCGCCGTTCTCGTCGGCTTTGCGCTTCTTGGAAGAGTCCATCTTAAAAACCCTAGATGCAGGGAGAAAGGAAAGTGGAGCTGCTTGCAAAACCCTAACCTAGAGCCCAGTTTATAGACATTTTGACGAATGGGGTACAGGGAACATGGCGTGGGTTCAGGGTCAGACGATCTGTCGCAACCGTTTCGCATTTGCATCCCCAAGACATAAAACGCAGCGTTTGGAATGAAAGAACAGTTTAATTTCGCTTTTTATTAATGATATAATTTTGATTTTAAATTATTAAGATTTGTTCATAATAATTTAATTCTTGAATTAAATTTTTAAATAACTAAATAAAATTGAATCGAACCGAATCATTCATTAATTTTGTTAAGTACTCTATACAATAAAAAATCTTCACAAAATTAGAAAAATTTAAAGATTAGTCCTTTTTTAGGGTATCATAAAAGATTTAGTCTCATAAATTTTTTTTATAAAAATTAATCCTACAGATTTGAAATAATTTTTTTATATCTAATATACTTTTATTTAAAATATGATCCTTTCCATTTTCAAAATACAAACAATTGATTGTGTGGGTTGTTAACTAAATTTTTAAGAGTTTCGAATTTATAAAAGCAATATCAAAATCAATTCCATAAAAAATTTAAGATTTTAAGATTTTTAATTCCTAAATTTTAAGAGTTTCAAATTTTAAGATTTTCAAATTTCACTGCGCGCGCGCGCACACACACACACACACTCTCTCTCTCTCTCTTATTAAAACTAAGGAAAGCTTCAAACTTGAACAAATTTTCTGAAATGAAATATTTAGCGAGGGCTTCCCAGATGTGAGAATCTCCGGCGACACGAACCGGTTCCCTTACTCGAACCGACAAGGCACCGGTTGGTGACACAAAAGCCTCCCCGAAGATGAAGACGAAATGAGGTAGAAGCCGGATGAAATGAGCAGCATGGCATGGCTGGATAGAGTGGTGAAGACGAACCCCAATGAGGGCCTCCCAGAGGTAAGAATCTCTTGCGATACGAGTAGGTTCCCTTACTCGAGCTGACAAGGGCATCGGTCGACGATTTGGATCTCGCGGATTATTTGGGAAATGTTCCAGGTGGAGATGGAGGAGGTGAGGCGGTTCATGATGGGGGACGACGACACATTTTTCACGTTGAATAGCCTCGTAAGGGTTCTGTTAAGATTCGGTGATTTTTTTAATACATATTCTCTATATAATCAGTGTGCAACTGATACAATTATCAATTGCAAATTATGTATTGAATAATTTTGAAAGCACTTATCTATTAAGTACTGATACAATTATCAGTTACATGTTATTACTAAATGCACACAGCTCACATAAACCACTTATACATTTTATCAATTTAAAATTATATTAAAAAAAGGTATTACAACAGATACTTAATACTGATAAATGTATCAGTTACATATGTATAGTGAACTGAAGTATATTTATATTATATTTAATACTGATAAATGTATTAGTGGCATATACTGATAAATGTATCAGTAGTCACATTTGGTTATGATGAGTTAAAACATATATCAAAACTAATGATTTTGTGAATTTGAAAATGTATCAGATTTATGTGTATAGTGAAATAGTTTTGAAAATGTATCGTTTGTATATAACTATGTATTATTTGTATGTGTTATGACGACGAGTGGTTTCGCCCAGCAAAAAAAGAATTTGCTTGATTTAAGAGAATTTGCTTGATTTAAGGGATACGACGAATGGTTTCGCCCAGTTAGTTATTGTATGGGACTAAATCTGTGGAAAAAAAAACCTATATAACTAAAACTCTGTTATCAGTTAATAATATGATATTTGCTTAAATTTCTCTATTAATTGTTCTTTTTTTGTGTCTTCTCTTTTACTTTATTTTTTTCATTAATATTGTATTATTATATAATTCGTACACTATTAATAATTGATAAAAATATAATAATTTAAAGTGATAAAATATAATGCATATTTTATAGATACCATAATATTTTTTTGTAATTTTATAAAATAAGTGATAAAACAAATTATAAAGAAAATAATATAAATAAATAATAGGAAAAAGAAAATTAGAAAAATAAATAAGATAAATATATAATTTTAAAGAAAAATAAGCAAAAAGTATATAGTTTTAAAACCGTAGTTTCAAATAAGAACCCAAGTGTTCTTTATTAGTTTGGTTTGATTTAATTATATGGTACTCATAATTCATTTTTTATTCTTAAATTCTTAAAAATATTTAAAATAATTTATTTTTTAATTTAATTTAAAATTGAATTGTGAAAACTTGGGCTTTTATAACAAACCCATTAGATAAATAAACTCTGGGCCCAATCATGGTGCAGTACATGGCCAGGATTTCTCTCTTGGAACAGTAATACTACAAATTTTAAAGAAAAAAAATATCTAAAAAAAAAATTAGGTTTTGATAAAATAAGTTCTGATTCATCTAAATAAAATAAATTGAAAATGTAAAAGAATGATATATTAAAAATCATTAAATACAAAAATAAACCAAATAATTATATGACTTTTATTTGCCTATTTGACTTATTATCATCTTTTCATGACTTTTTTTCAAATTTTGTCAATTGGTTTTCAGTTTTTCACTTCCTCTCAATTAACAACAAATAAAAATAAACTATTATCCCAAATCGGTTAAAATAAAAATTAAAAATTAAACTATTATCCCAAGTTGGTATAAAACTTATTTTTGTATAGCATTATCCATCTTGTAATGCAACGTATTGAATAGTGTCCTAGCGTTTCATTTTCATTGGACACTACTAATCTTTTACATCTCATTTGGTTTTGAGTCCTTTTGCTTAAAACCATAAAAAAAATTAATTATTAAATCACAATTTTTTATCTTTACATTGTGCCTTAAAGTAACTTTTTAACTAAATAAGTTCTTAACTTATTTAGCTTAAAGTTAGAAAAGGCAAAAAAATAAATTAATTTTAAACCAAATCATCAAACGAAGTTGTGCGATTGAGAAAATGCATAACCAAAAGTCTCGTTTGACCCTTGGCTTTAGAAATCATGAACTGACACTCCTTCCCAAATTGCGCTTGGTCAGGTCGAGCTCTAAAATTCCCTCATTCAACTGGTATTCTTTTAAGACAGAATACTGTTAGCATTTTTCAACAAATGTGTTCAATAAAAAGTACTTAGACGTTCAAATTAAAACTTTTTAAGGGCCTTAGGACATTTTTAGAGATACTCAATTGTACATACTTGTATCCATTAGAGTGTGGTTATATTTATAGGAGTTGTTTCGGTCCAAAATTCTCTCTTTATACAGTACTCTATCTTTTCTTCTTGGACCATCCATGAATATCAGGGAATTGATCTCCTTAGGTATTTAGATCACCCTTTCTTTGACCATTTTATTTCAATTGAACTCTTCTTCCTTATTAAGAGCTCTACTCCATTATGATTCTTCTTTAATTGGCTAGTTTCCCTTTTCAGGGTTATATTGCTCGATATTTTTGAATGCTCAGGCCTTTTAAGTTCGTTCATCTTTATTAGGTCATTTCTAATAGTGGTGTTAAAAATAGTGTGTTATATGATAAAAAAGTGTAAAAAGTGAGACTTAATTTTGTGTGTTATGTTGTTGTTAATTTAGTAATATATGTGTGCTCCAATAATATAATTAGCAAAATGTTAACTTTTGTACTAAAAAACATATTTTTAGAAATATATTTTAACTTTTGCTTGTTGTCGCCTTCATTGGGGTTTTGCTCACCGCCTCATTCACCTCATTTCACAACTATGACTACTTACTGCACCGCCAACCCCTACAATGCACATCCCTACAAGATCGACGCGCCACCTTACTTTGCTGCCTCTTTGCCATCCTCATTGCCTGATTCATTATTGCCGGCACCATTGCCTTTATTATCATCGAAACTCTAACCACAAGATCACACTTCATTACGAGCGAATCGAGGTCTCTACCTACTTTCATGCCATCGTTCGTTCATGGAACAAAGAACCAGACGGTGGTGAGGGCGGCATTCATGTCGGCGTCGACGACGTGCCGACCCTGTCTTTCTCTCTCTCTCTCTCAAAGCATGCTATTGCCATTGTTAATTGTAACGATACAGTTAACAAAAATTAACACCTGACACACTTTAATACTAAAGTAGCGGAACCACTTGAGACAAAAAAATTATTTAGTTTAGTTAATTAAACTAAATTTGTGGTAAAATGAGCATTAACAATACTATTAGAGATGGCCTTAGAACAGGGCCTGATTGGATCTGGAGCCTCTTTTAATTATCCCTCTATTGGATCGAACAGTGTTAGGCTCATGTTAAGTTTTTACCTCCTTCAAAAGCCTTACTCAATCATGAATAGCCGCTTTCCCAAGGAGATCCACTTTCTTCTTTAGTTTTAATTTTGTTTTTGAGTGGTTATCTAGTTTGATGGATAGCCCTTTGTAAGAACAACAAACCTTCTCAAGTTCTGGAGAGGACTTCAGCAAAGTGACCCTCTTTCTTTTTCACTCCTTTTCTAAGGCCTGTTTGGGCTAGCTTTTAACTTGACTTTTTTGCAAAAAAAAAATTAACTTTTAAACTGCACTGTTTGGTTCAAAAAAAAGTTAGCTAACTTTTTTTTTTCATCTCTTAGTTCAAGGAAAAAAGTTAATATATATCCCAAATACTCTAATTTTTTTTAAAATAAAATTACTATAATACCTTTATATAAAAAAAGTCAATCTTACTCACAAAAATAAAAAAGTCATGCTAATATCCCAAATACTATAACTTGCTAAAAGTAAAGGCATTTAGACATTTTAATAAAAAGTAAAAAAAACTACTACAAAAAATTATTTCAAATAATATACTTTTTTAATTCTATTTTTTTAAAAAAAAAACTAAATCTCTTAAAAGACAAGCTTTTTAAACATTTCAAACAAGAACTAAACTCAAGGTCCTGTCCAAGAGTTTCTTTTTTTTTTTTTCCTTTTCTTTTATCTTTTTTTAAGATCAAGATAGTTTGATCAGAGGAAAAATAAAAGAAATAGAAAAGAGCACGTAAGCACAAGGAAAAAATTATAAACTATATCCAAAATATTCTATTCTTACACACGAATGATTAGTAACTTGTATATATGGATCCGCATGAAAATTTCATTGTTTGGCTTGGGAGAAAGTAAACTCTTTATTTTCCATAATATACAACAAATGTAAGCTCTTGCACTAAGTGTACGCTCCGGCGGAAGGAGAAGTTCATTCCATACCTCTCCGGAAATACCTCCCCCCCAAAAAAAAAAAAAAAACTACCTATACGCATGGTATTAATTAAATTAAAAACGCACACAATACTGGGGTTGAGTCCAACAAAAACTACCTACGGGACTCACACATTATCGAGTATTATGTACATTTTTTTGTGCACGTACCAAAATTGCTAAAAAAAGGTTCTTTCATCTCCAGGAGATAAACCCATATAATGGAGATTGGATATTTGATCGTGTGTGGTGTGAGTCTCTCTAATAGGGCATGCTCTTGGAGCTCGAACTAATGACTAGGGCCTTCAGCTTCGAGCAAGAAGATTCCTCAGCAGCATTGGCTCGTCGAGTAATTGTTTCCATGTTCTTATAAAGACTTTGTTTCACTAACTTTTTCATCATCTTCTTCCCTTCGTTTATCTCCCCTTGAGTTATCAGTGACCCTACAGCAATCCTTCCCGTCTGTGGCCCTGAATGCGACCCAATTTTTACCAGACGTTCATCTTTAAACCATTGTAGCAACTTTAATGCCCTTTTCTGAGCCAAGGGACTACCTAGCAATGCCACTTCAAGAAGAGCAGGAACGATTCCCGAATTAGCCATCTTTTCTCTCTGCGCGGAGTCCTGGTGAGCTAGAATCATCAAAACGTACGAGGAGAGTTCCTGGCATTTGGGCTTGTCCTCCCATGTCAAAATCTCTATCAAGCTTCCCGGCACCATCGAATTGTTTTCTAGCGCCTTCTTCCCCGGTAGCGTCACCACCAGGTTCCCTAGTGTTGCTAGGGCTTTCTCTGATGTTTCTTTCGCCGTGGACAACCCCAAAAGTGTGTTCACCACCTTATTAGTAGCCAAAGCTCCGGCAGTGTCTAACATGGTGGAAAGATTGTACAATGTGCCCAAACAAAGATCTTTGGTGTCAAAACTTGAATTGGAGTCCAGAATGCCAACCAGAAATGGAAGAATCAAGGGTGGGGTGAGGGGGAATTGGACATTGGCTAGGGATGATATTGATAGTAGTAGCTGTGCCAATTCATGCCTTGTTGATTCGTCTAAAGCGTCGGGGCTTTTTGGTAATTTTGACAAGATTCCTGCCTCCACCATTAGTGCCTTGTTCCTGAAAAAGATTAACAAAGATTAGCCCAAAATATATATGATTAACAAAGATTAGCCCAAAATCAGTGGAAACTGTATAATTTTGTTCTGTTTTTTCAGTTGATAGTTTCATTTTGATTTCAAGTTATTGAGAGCTGTTAATTATGGTTTTCGATTCACCAGTTAAGCTTCTATAGAATCGTATAAAACCAAACCGATCCGTTCGTTACTTTTGTTATGTTTATATTGTATTACATATTATATATAAAGAAAAAATTATTATCATATTATTTAATTCATAGACCATAATAATCAATAACAAAAATATTACAAATATAAAAATATATATATGATACATAATACATACGAGTATATCTTCTCATAATTGTACGAAACAACTGGAGAACAAAATAGAAGATAAAATATTATAGAGAAATAATTGACAACACAAAATAAATTAAAAAATAACTAAAATATTTAATTTTAAAACTACGGTATCTAACCGAAACTAAATTAACTGTTCGTTACTGGTTTGGATTGGTCTAATTTTATAGTACTCATGGTTGGATTCTAATTTCTAATTAAATTAATAGAACCATTCCAAATAATATAATTTTTAATTTAATTTAAAATAAAACCAAATTGAGTAAGGTCCACAAATGTAGTTTTCAGTAGACTATAAGGTCATCAAATCTGAACAACTACAAGATATATCTTTTTATAATAAAAGTGGAATAAATGCACCACCAGCATTTGTCCACCCTCAACTCCCAAACTCTTCCTACTACCATGGAGTTTAGTGGATAGTCAAACCCATCTTCAAACTGGCTCAGAATTCAATACCCAACTTGAAACCCCATTATTCAAGTTGGGTCACTTGGATCTGGATTGTTTTTTTCTAGTCTTGGATATCCTAGAGCTTAAATTTTCAATAGTAAACTAATCATTGGTTTCGTTTGGTAACGCTTATAATTTTTTATTTATAATAAATATAAAATATATTTTTATTTATTTTTATAAAAATATAAAAATATATTTTACACATAAATATTTGAAAAGTAGTAGTTGAAAGTTGCGGATAAATGTAGTGGTTGAAAAGTGATGACCAAAAGTATTAGTCGGTGATTATAACAAGAGATAGCGATGGTAGTTTAAAGCAGTGGCCGTATATGCTCATTGGTGGACATGGCCAGATGCAGTAGTCAGAGTAAATAGTTGAAACTGATGGTCGGAGGTAGTGACTAGAAGTATTAGTCAAAAATAATAGAAAGAGGAAGCAATGGTAGTCAAAAGTGGTAGTCGAAGGTAATGACCGAATATAGTGGTCAGAAATAGTGGTCGAAAATGGTGGCCGAAAACATAAATAATCGAAAACTATTCTAGTCAACTAGAATAATTGTTTGATCAAAAAAAAATTAGAATAATTGTAGATTACCAAAAACTAATGCTTATCTACATGGAATAAAAAAAATAGTCAACAATTAAAGCATCAATGTTTTGCTGGTTTTGATACTATTAATAATTCGAAATATATATTTTTTCTGAATTTGTTAATGTACTTTGCATAGGGAAGGTGGCTCTATTCTTATAATGATAAATTTAACAGCGTTTCTTTCATTTTTGGTTCCATTCATTTTGAATTTAAATCTCTATTCTAATATTGATATTTTTATCATTACTTATACAACATTATTTTAGGTACTGATACTATTATCAGTAATGAAAATTTTGTACTAATATAATCATTAGTACTGACAACTTGATTCTATGCTGATTCTTGATTGTGGAATAACGAATTACGCTAAAATTAGTAGATAGATAAAGATCCTATAATGATTTGATGACATTTGAAAGTTATTATAAATTATATATTTTATGTTTGGTTACTAAACATAATCAATTTACAATTATGCTTGTCAATTAGATTACTAAAAACTGATTCTTATTTATAAAAAATCAAAAAAATTAATCTTATCTTTCAATTATAGACAAATCAATCATAATTAATCTAATGAAAGTAATCTTATTATGAGGTTTACAAAAGAATTAATTACAAAATATTTTTAAAAAGTTATATAGAAGAGAGAGAGATTTTTTAATTACTTTTGTCTTAGCGTGGGCCCTCTTGAGCATAAATCAATTTAGGTCTTGGTAGTAATTATTCCGTAGTTGTAAAATTAGTGTGGTATTATTTACATAATATTTTTTATTTAATTATGTAATAAAAATAGTTTAATTATGGTAATATTGGTTTATTTTTATTTGATAAATTTAAGATAATAGTGATTTAACATCATACATTTTGATTTACCAAAAAATATTACACAATCAATACCACATGGTAAGAGAAAAAATTAGTTGGTACTTCTAGAGTACCGTATAACATTATCTACGTAATATTTTTGTCAAATAAAAAATTTTAATGTATATTAAATGGGTTTCTTCTGTTTTCAACTTATTCAATAAAAATAAGTTTATATTATTTTATGTAAAGTATTTTTCGATACATTATTAAATTAAAATATTTCATAAACAATGTCATGTGATGCTCCGTGAATACTGAATAATTACTCCATGGTACTATACGACCACCTGGATAGCGTTTGGTTTTACTGAAACTAGTAACTTATAGGTTATAGCTTGTATTA
>JAULJZ010190674.1:0-21015 GCA_032270985.1 Heliamphora pulchella | reverse complement strand
ACAAGTATTTTTCTGATTCATTTCAATTCAACAACTATGATTTTCTGCTCCCTGCATGTTTAATTTTGTTCTTGAAAACATCTTGCCTTAGGATTTAAAATATGATTCTTTCAGTATACACTGTTGTTGCCCTTATCTCAGATGACAGATGTAATCTCTGTTTCACAATAGAATTACACTTCTTAGTTGTACATGTTATGTAGTTCTACTTTGAAATTCCAACACAATTCAATATTCACATTACGATACAGCTCTTTGACTTAGTCTGCATACACAGAAATTCACAGTACGAGTGGAATTGTTGAATATGTATCACAAAAGAAAAAGAAGAAAAAAAAAACACCAACCCATTTCGAGTATGTGTCGCTAGGAAACACACCGAGTTGCCATTAAAAAAGCACACTTTTTTTGGGTACCTAAAATTATCACACACAGAAACATTGGCACATGGGTACCCAAAAATATCACACAAATAATCTTGAATGATTAAAACGTGGGTTTGCTTTAGGTGGAGTCACCCTTAATTTCTGGCTAATCTTGAGCCGTGTAATTTCATACATTAACTTCAACAAGAAATGGTAGGTAATTTTGTTCTTAATTATTAGCAATCAGATAGATGTTGCTGTTTATCTGTTGAACTTTGAATTTGCATTAGTGAGTTCTTTTTGTTATTATTTTGTATGAACTTTTTTTTTTACATTATTGAACTTAAGAATTTAAAATGAGCATAAAAAGTAAAAACAATAAAAAACCCAGGTAGGTATTGATGAGATTCTGTCAATACCCAATGAATCTGTAGGCTTTAATACCTCATCTACCCCTTTTTTCTCTCTCTAAAATATTGTGGAGAGAAAGTTAATGTAATAGAGTTCAGGTAGGAAAAGATACCATTGAGAATAGATTAATTGCAGCAAGAGAGGGTAGGTGATTTTGTTCTTAATTATTAGTAATCAGATAGATTTTGATGTGTCATCTGCGGTTTTGTTCGACAGGGTGATAAAAAGTTGATATGTTGGGCCCATAAAGGTTATAAAAAAAATTCCAAGATTTATTAATGTTTATGCTCTTTTTGTTTTCTTTTAATTTTTTATTTTTTTTTTCAAGAGTCAATTCATAAGTCTTTCCTTGACCTCTATGAGCAGCTGGGCAGATAATGATATTTTTTCTTGGTTGTTCTTCTATTTTGTATTGATTGATAAGCATGAGTATTCCATGGCCTGGAATATCTACGTGGTGGTTTGCATACAGACAGTTACTTTGAAGTGAAGTTGTAGTCTTACTATTATTGTTGTAAATCGTGCATTTATCATTATGACTGAAAGTCTGTATTTCTTTCTCTTATCTCTCTATACTTGAATATTTTTGTTTATGTTCATGATTTTAAAATCCTAAAGCTAAGATACATCTAATCTGTTTTGAAGAAAAAGAAATGGATAAACTGTGTACGAAAAATATGTGTGGTGATTTCGTTTGAGCTTTTTATTGTTTTTTTTTATTCATACTTCACAGGTTTTGTAATACTGACACTTCTCACAACGCGTCTATTTTCTTTTCTTTTTTTTATTTATTTTTTTAGTATTTTTTTGTTTTTAGAAATATTTATGTTCTATTCAAATATATTTGTAGCTAAACGCATGAACTTAAACGCATGATCTTTTATATTTTGCAGCTATTATTGTTCGTTGTAGCAGTGTTGCTGAATACAACGAATCTTACTGTAATTTGGTGCTATATTGTTGTTCTAGGTACGGATGTTCAACCTATTGAAATTTCGAGGGCAACGGGATCCTCGGTTTTTTAATTTAAGCGCCGGTTGAAACTTTGAGAATTGAATCAATGTTGTTATATAGTTCTTGATTAAATATGCATAAGATCCTGTTAAATGAGGAGCTCAAAATTCATGTTTTGCCTTTTTTTATTGGCAGCAACAGCAGAAGCAACTCCTTGATTCGGTCTCTATGTATAAATGTATTGTTTGCTTACATTTGTTTTGCTGATTTGCTCTGTTCAAAACTTAAATATGATTACATGGTTATATAAATGTATGTGTATATTGTAACTATTATGATTTTGATGGTTAGGATCTAAGGTTCCAATTCGTAGGGAATGACTTTTTTGTTTTGTCCCAAGTCGTCGATTGCTGAGAAAAAAATGCAGGGAAAGCTATAGAAAACAAAAACAAAAAAGGCAAATGTATTTGGCTTTTTTGGTTATGAAGGGTGGGTTCCAGTGGGAAAAGTTGTACTTGGAAGGGGAAACAAATGTTATAAGATGTGCACATTGATTAGATGTTCACTTTAAGTTGTGTGATGTTTATTTAATTCATGAATAGGTGATTAAAAAATCTCTCTCACGTATGTGTGTGCATTTTTTTAGATTCAAAAGTTATTCAAAACCCTAATCCGAGTATCAAATTCCGATCAATTTAGGGTATCTAACTCCGTATTCATCTACAGCATTCATGGTGGATTGAACTCAGGCTTGAGGGTTTTGATGAAGAATTAAATTGATGTTCAAATTGGGTTACGTAATGGTAGTTTAAGCTGTGGGATCAAGTTGAGCTTCAAAAGAGGAACAAGTTAAGGTCAAACTAACTTTGAATAAATTTGCATTTATAGTCCTTATGTGTGAACATAAATCTCCTCAGTTTAGATGAATTTTAATTGATTTGATTGTCATGTAGGATCCAATCAAGGCCTGAGTATTTTGAATAATTAGAATAATACTTAGAATAAACAAAAAATGGGAGAAATTTTGTCAATTTTTTAAAAATTTTAATACTTAGAATAATTATTTATTTATTTTTAATTAGTTTATGTTATTAATTTCAAACTGGAACTTTTAAATATATGCATGAAAAGTTTTGATAATTTTATTTGAGTTGTGGCTTTATTGTTGGGATTCAGACAGAGCCTGTGTATATTGTATTGTTTGATTTTATTACATCTTATTTGGTAAACGGTCAAACCATTGGATTATCCAAAAAACAAGAAAAACTCTGTCAATTTTTTTAAGTTTAATACTTAAAATAATTATTTATTTATTTATTTAATTGGTTTATGCTATTGATTTTAAAATAGAGGTTTTAAATGTATGCATAAAAAGTTAGAATGATTTTATTTGAGTTGTGGCTTTATTGTTGGGATCAAGGTAGAGCCTATGTATATTGTGTTGCTTGATTTTATTACAGGTTATTTGGTAAACGGTCAAACCGTAGGATTATTCGAAAAACAGAAAAAATTCTATTAATTTTTTTAAAATTTAATATTTAGAATAATTATCTATGTATCGCAATTTTTTTCCCGATTTAGTATTTTTTTAGTATGGATTATTCATAGTAATGAGGCTTTAGAGAAATTATTAAAATGTACGAGTAATCTAAAAAAAATGGTAGTAATACCTTTGGCACGGGTAATACCTAGTATGAGTACATGACATGCATGCAAAGAAATTACATAAAAAATAGACACCACATGAGCTAAACTATCAAAACCCTAAACCACTTGATTTTCTGGGCCTACCAACATTCTGCCACGAACTTTAAAACATCATAACTAATTGTAGCAAAATGATGTTAAAGTGATTTTTATGTTCAGACCTAACTGTTTGAGTTATCTTTCATACAAAATTGGTTTGAAGTGATTTCGTTGAGTAGAACTCCAAATATACCATTTTTGCCTAAAAGTATTAGATTTTAACCACTCTGAGTTGCAGACCTAAAATTCCTAAGTTAGAGAGATAACCGAGCTTGGGTCAAAGCATACAACTTGTAGAGGACATATTTATATTGCTATCCACCAAAAATGAGCCAAAAATAAGAAGTCTTGGTAGGCCAAAATCTTTTCCAAAGTCACTGTTAAGATTCAGTGACTGACAGACCTTTCTATCACATGTTTTTGTGAGACCAAAACCTTAAATTTTTAAAATCCAAATCAAAAAGTGGTATACATGAAAAATATAGCTACCATATTAAACTAAATGTTGAGCAAAAATCAGCCCAAAATACTATTGGATAATACCCCAAAAGTTTTAAATATTCTCTGTTAAAAACCCATTCTGTAGACCCTTTTTAGACTAATTGAACCCTTTTTATAAATTAATCAAAATCTCAAACTTGTTCCAAACAATTTGCCCTAGCATAAAACATGAAACTTGTAGGGGACACCTTAAATGAAAACCTCACCAAAAAACAAAACCATAGCCCTTGAATTAATGCCCCAAAATCGTGGCCAACAGAGGCCTAAATTCTATACTTTTCTCTGTAAAGTGCTTAATGGTTTTTCCTAAATTAAATTAAATGACCTTTTTGCCCTAAGATCTAACCTTAGTGCTAAATATAAAAGTTGTAGAAAATATTTTTATCTAATTGGTTTTCAAATTTTAAAAATTAAATCAATGTCTAAGTACTTCAAAACACTGTCGCAACTTAAAAACTAGCAATTGAACAATTACCTAAAGTTTGCTAAGTGTACGAATGGCGTGTTATTTTGTGAAACTTGAGTATATAGACTTTATATGAACTTTGTGAATGTTTAGTGTATGAAAATAATAATTTTGATGAAATGAACCCATACTGGTAGTTTGATTCTATATCACATAAATTATAGTGATGCTTCGCATGCTTGTACTGATGCTTTAGCAAGTTGTACCCCGTGCCATACCATTTTATATGCTATGCTATAATTAATTGCACACGTGAAGCATATTGCACACATGAGCATTCCTACATTTCATCTTGGGTTATCAAAATCCCCTTCATACCTTTCAAATTGGGCTGGGTGACATGGAAATCAATTTTTCAGTGGTTGTGGATCTAGGGCGTCCATGGTTGCCATATTTGAAATTAAATTGGGAGATTGTTTATTATAAAAAGGGGGATGAGGCACCATGGGTTCGTCACTAACTTTAATTAGACTTTGGGTTGACGTCTAACGAGCATCCTGGTCCGTAATGTGGGATCAGTTGGTCCGGATAATGATGGACAAAATTGGTTGGCCCGCCCCCACGCCGTTGCCATTGAGTAAAACGACTGAGGCATGTAGCCGAGGCGAATGTTTGTGTTTCGCAATGAGGCGAGAATAGGTTAGGTGATCAATTTATCATCAAGTCTACTCTGTAATTCCCGGCGTAAAATTCCTGATATTGTTCCAGATGTATGTCGGGCTGGGCAATTGCATTTCAATCATCTGCATCACGCATTCGCACAATTGTTCTAATATGTGCTTGTCCTGTTGAAATTGATAAATTGTCTGTCTCTTTGCCCTTAAAACTTATATTGGGTATTATACGATATATATTATAGGATATTTTATTGTGAGTTTGTTAGACGATTTAGAAAATTTGCTTCTGGGCCATGGCATTCGTGCCACAAGTGAAGAAGAAGAACCAATTTAAGAAGGTAGGTTCGTCGAAGAAGAAGATTTTGGGGAAGAAGGAGAGTGGCAGGAGCTAGTAGATCCCAACAGTGCCGCTTGAAGACGTAGGATATTTACTTTTTAATCTTTTGCTTAGTTTTCCATGGACATATTATAACTTTTGTTGAATTTTTGGATGACTGTAATCATTAAATACTTTAAACAAATTTTGAATCGTTAATGATGTAGTAATTATCATATGTGATTATGAATGCTCGGCTAGAATATTTCTCTTATTTATAGTTATGTACGTCTCGACGTGTCCGGAGGATAGGGCGTCACAGTTGGTATCAGAGCCTAGATTTAGTGAACCTTCAGGCCTTGAAAAATGGGAGATTGCAAGTTCTGTAACGTAGAAACTCTGTAAAATGTCTATACTATTAATTTATCACATATAATTTTTTTTGATAATTAATTATGACATAAAAGAAAGAAAATACATATTTACAAGGGGCAAACCCCAGGCCTTACAAACCCAAGGACACAAAGCAAACACAAGGACAAAGCCCAAAACAACACCAAACCCGGCTTTAGGCTGAACCATAACCCAAAATAAAACAAACCTGGCAGACAAATACATTAAGAACAAAGGGCACCAAGCTAGAAAGATGAGCAAAAAACCTAAACAAATAAACCGCCAAGGATGCCAAACCCATAACTTTCTAAGAGTAATGGAGACGGAATCCGGGCTAGCAAAGAGAACAAAACCAGAGCAAGAGACGGACTGGAGCAAATGTCAATGGCCCAAGCATTTTCCTGCCACACTCAAAAAATCGCAGCAGCAAAGAGCTGAACTAGCGCAACCAATTAGAGGCCAATAGAATCAAAAACAACCAAATACAAAATTCAGAGGCCCACAATTAAAACTAAATCAGAGCAACAAAGGGACACCATTTAGAAGGCAACAAACTGCCACCAAGAACAGCCAAAACCGCAGCACCCAAATGAGAAGGCACCACCTGCTAGGCAAAACTATGATCCCAAATGCTGTTGCAAAACTAGCCACAAGCAAGAGAAACAACTTAAAATCTTCACCTTAGGGTTTTCTTTATTTTTCTTTCTTTAGGATGGCGTCCGACGTAGAACCGGCTAGGGAACTATGGGCAGCATCGGAACTAGAGGACTTAGTCCCTGTGGAAGAACCCGCTGAAGAGCAAGACCCAGTAGACGTGTTTTTGCTAGCATAGATGTGTCTAGACGAGTGGCTAGCTCGGGGAGAAGAAGTGGTCAAGAAAGTAGGAGCAAACGAAGACCCTGATGTAGTAGGGGACGAGGTGGACTTTAGAGCAGACGATGAGGAGGGACTTGAGGACGACGACGAGAACGAGGAATGGGCCATCGTTTTCTTTTATGATCCGCTAGAGGCGCAGCCACCAGAGCCAGATGATAACGAAGCTACTAACACAATAATCTAGTGGAGTCGCAGGACTACCGTGAAGACTATAGTGTTGGGGAACGGGTTTATGTGAGAGTATTCCCTGAAAGGACGTGAAAGTGGAAATAGCCCGAGTCTTTTCCAAGGTACATGGGTCCACTAAGGGTATTGGAGAGGTGCGATAAAACCACCTACTATCTGAAGGTACCGTTGGGATTCAAAAAGCTGTTAAGGGATAGAATGGACGCAAAGTGGATGCAGACACAGAAACCAAGGGATATAAGAGGGATCATTAACCCGCGCAACTCGGCAATCAACTTCAATAATCCAGAAACATACCAGGAGATACCAGTTGCCATAATTAACAGGACTTGCATGGGGCCGGAGGGCTTTTGGCACGTGAAAGTGCAGTGGCGTTGCTACGACATTTACGAAGCGACTTGGGAACGCGAGGCAACAGTTCGCCACTTCTATCCACGTTTGTTTGTTTAGGCTTCAATATGCTAGGCGTTATGCTTTTCCATTATATATAATGAAAACAACCCTGAATCTTAACACCATCTTAAAATAGCTGATAAATGATCAAACCACTGACAAGTTGACTAACCTCTTGATGATAAAGCACTCGGAGTAGCATAAGTTTTGAGGAAACACCGTTAAGACCCCACAACCTCACCCTTATGAGTTTCTTTCCCGAAACTATTGTATCAACTTTGTACCCAGTTAAAATTTTTCGCTTAGATGTGGTGGTTGGCTCAAGTGGCTCTGAGCTGCCTTGCCCCAGGTCTCACCCAATGTTCAAACCCTGGGCCCCATTCCCCACTTAACTAGCGAAAAAAAAATTCTTCGCTTCTAATAACACCAGTCCTCAACAATGCTACTTAGTATCATTCATAGGTAATCCTTCTACACCCAAGTCTTGTTGGTAACCCTATCGGGAATTTCGTCCTAGAAAATACCCTTATCCTTGAAATTTTCATTGTTAAACCATGTCTAGATGACGGCTAGTATTCACGTTAGACTGTCCTTCAATGCAAGTCACCATCCTTGAACTAGCTCTTTATTCGTAGGACTCAACGTCATTCGATATTGCTAAGATTCTTCACCACCATTCATTTTCCCCTAACTGGGAAATTGACTCGGATGCTTGAATTGAAGTGCGTTAGGCCGACGCAACTTCAAGACAAATATCTAGATTGGCTACCCATTGCATAAATGTAGCTTTTGCCAAGGTCTGATATTGTACAGATTGACCCCAAGAACTTTCTCTCTGTAATATTCATAAATTGCTAATCTCTTCTCTCCAATAAATCTAAGCTTCAATCGACCTCTCAACCTGGGTTAACGGTGATTGCTTTAACTATGACCCCGTGCCTTTGAACCATTGGGGAGTCCACCCTAAGATATTCTAACCCCAGCGGCATCTCGTGCTCATACCGTTTGAAAATTTTCAGCTAAGCACTTACCTATTCATTGCCTTATGGTCACCTTCTCTGAAACCAGTAAAATTGAGCTAACCATCCTTATCAAACTCTATGTATGTTTTACCCGTCAACCTCCAAAGCCTTACCCCGTAGGTCTGTGAGTAACGATGACCGTTTGGATATCAAGTTATTAGGCTTCGATGCTTTCACGAAATATTAGGACAATGCATGGGAACCTCTTAACACCTCTTCAAATCATAGGGCAATCTTACCTCAACATTACGACTTAAAGTACCATCAACGTTTGCATTTACCGAAGTTTTGAAAGTCGAGACCCCGACTGCAGGAATGGTTAAGGGTTTACTCAACTTACTACACCTTTTTAAGGGAGTCGACAAGTAGAACTATGCTATCAGTAACCTGTAGTTAGGAACCACAGCTTCACATCAAGGGACTCATGACATCACCATGTGAGAGAATTTAGGCTTTCCCCAAACTAGTTCACAGTGGACCCACAAATCCAACAACTCGGGAAGCAAAATATTTGTACCAACAGTAGAGTAGTGGAAAACAAGAAACAACCAGGAGCATCTGGAGCCCGATGGAGAATTAACCCTCAAACCATAATGGATCACTTGACTCGATATTTGCCTCAGACATATCTTTTATCCCATTCAATTGCCTTAAAGTGACCAACCACCGGAGAGAATTGATCCAGCCAGTAGAAGAGACATCCAAACCCTACGTACCAATACGTGAAGGAACAACGGCAGGAACTAAGAGAATTAATACAACGCTTGAAAGGACCTGAATAAGGAAGAAGGTATATGATTACGGACTTCGTCACCAGGATCGCCAAGGTCACCTCAAGAGCACGATAACATTCGAGTTATAATGAATTACCTCGCTAAGGCCGCTTGCTCTTTATCCATAGACTTCAGGACATATTGGTAGCTATAAGCAAAAAGTATATTCGAGAGATTTTACACCAACATAAGTTCTCTACCATACCTAACCAAAACCTGCCTCTCTCCTGGGCTATCTAAACACCCAGTTCTAAACCATCAAAAGTATGTTAAGAGCATGCATAGGGAAATTAAAGGAAACTCTTATCTTCGGTCCAAACCTGCTTACAACCACAGCTCCTAAACCAGCTTTGGCAACCATATGAGGTTTTGTGTGTAAACAATATTACGAGATTATCATTATACGAAATAAAAATAGAAGGGAACTGATTGGTTGGAATAAATCTCTACTAATCAACGAAGTGAGACCCGAAATGCAATAACAGAAATTCATATAGAACCCAGAATAGTAGCCTTGTGTTGACAGTCTACGGTAAAGAACGATAGAATCTCATTGAATAAGACTTTTTATACTAATGAAAAGATTGAGTGCCATATAAGTAGACCCGACTTTAGCGAACGATTCAGTGACCCCTTTTCCTTTTCTCTTTCTTAGAGATGGCGGGACAAAGACAAAACCATAATGTTCAGTAAAAGTAGGTGAAACTGAAGAGAAAGTGAAAGTCTTGAGCCTGGCACGAATTTTGCAAGATGTAGCAGCCAATTTGGATCGATCGCGAGGAAAGGCACCCCAAGAAGGATCATGGTATTTATCAGACCTAAGGGTATAAAATATCCCAACAGCTGAGAAGAAGAATTTTTTCCAAACAACAGAGGTTTGGATTAAGGTCACAAAGCAACAACAACCAATAGTAAGAGTTTGTTATAGGTGCAACCAGCCAGAACATAAGATGATGTGCTGCCCGACAAGAATTGGAGAAGACAATCAAGGAGGATCACTACAGAATAACAAGAAGATCACACTCTCGGAACCTTACTCTCAAGGTGACCGACGAGAACAACTAGGAAAAAGGGGCACCAAAATTAAAAATCTATTATCAATTCCATAGGCTCGGACATAAAAGATCTGAGTGCCCACTACGAAGAGAATTAAAATACAACCACCATCAACCAGACCAGAGCTATAAGGATCAAACAAATTTACTACAGCAAGGAACAAGTGGTTTGAAAAAGGTGGTGCAACCTGACCAACCAGAGAGCGAAGAGTGGAGCATTCGCCCTCCACAGGAGACAAACTCAACGATCTGCTTTAATTGTAATAAGTTCGGACATAGAAAGTTTGAATGCCCGCTATCAAGGGGAAGAAACTACAATATTTGTAAGAAAGGAACGGACAGTTCGGGAAGGATGATACAGCTTGACCAACAAGAGAATTCAATAGACAGAAGGCTTGCCTTCCCAAGAGAAAAATGAGTATTCGTTGATGATCGGAGGTATGCCCAAATTTTCAAATCCTAAGATATACGTTAGTTATACTTATTGCATTATCCCGGGAAAAGATACACTTGAAGGACAAAAGCTTTTAGGTTAGCACTAGTCAAATAATTCTCGCGCCCCAAGTATATGACGTGATCATTAAAAATTTCGTAGTTATCGATTTAAGAAATTAGTAAAGCTTAAACAACCGTTTTTCCCAAAATGTTAAACATATAAACCTGATCTTATCCACACCCTCAATAACGAACAACTCAAGGACACAACTTCAAAGAAAAGATATGCAAGTAATCATCCATAACATTTCGCGTAAAATTTCGAAGATGAAATTTATTTAAGGGGGGTAGATTGTAACACACCGGTTTGAACCTTAGTAGTAACCACCTAGATTGTAATAACCCGGCTCAGATCCTAGTATTAGCGACAGATACACAATGAGAATTTAGATCGCTGTATGAATAGAAGAAACCCTAATTTGAACTGAAAATTCTAAAAAAATTAAATACTCAGAGGCAAAGTCCTAATATTCAAAAGAGTCCCGGGACAGCATAAATTAAGTGAATAACATAAAATATAAAAATAAAAATAAAAAAATTCTCATAATTAGGGTAAAATGACCATTTTACCCATTGTATAGTAAAAAGTCCTAAAAATTTAAAATTTGACACATAGATACCCAAAATTAGATATTTACATACAATTAATTAATAAAAGACAAAATAACAACAAAAATAATCAAATTGCCCTTGCATGGCCGGCCACCTAGAGAAATGTGCCCAAAAAGCTATTTTTTTGCCTCTTTAAGCTTAAAAATGAGAAAATATGTATTAATTAAGCATTATTTTGACCTGATACTTTTTGTACAAGTAATAAATATAATAAAATAATAATATAGATTAACAAAATTAAACAAATAATTACTTAATGTCTCTATACAATAAATAAGTCAAAAAGTCAATTCTAGTCAAACTAGCTTAATTTAACTTAAAAGTCTACACCTACTTAATTAATTACTATCAAAATTATACTAAATCATGAAAAGATTAAATTAATTATAAATACATTAATATAATAGGTTTTAATAGGTTTAGATATCAAAAAGATACATAAAATTAATATTTTATGTATATTCTTTCACAAAATAGTACCAAAATACAATTTAAAATCCTAATTAAACACAAAATCAATTTTGTCTCCCCCAAGATTGCCATGGTCGAAACCCCACCTGCCCAAATCTGATTTTTTCATATCTCTAATAACTCCCACCTCCCATGTAACCAATAAGGACCAAGGAAAATTCAAATTTAAAATTTATGTAATAATTATCCCACCATTATAATTTTTGTATAAAAACCTATCAAACTCCTATTCTCCTTCATGAATTTCGGCTGAAAGTGTGAGGGAGAGAACCACCAAAAATTTATAAGTGTTCTCAAAGAAGAAGGAGAGAAAAAGAAAGAAGGAGAAAAGAGAAAGGAGGAAAGGATTAAGAAGGCAACAAAGTTAAGTCCCATTCTTTCTCAACCTTTTAAGCATCAAAAGAGATAAGTAAATCCCCTAAAACCTTCTAATATTTTCTCATAAAATAACCCTTATATCCATCTCTATAATCAACCCTAAAAAAAAGAAACAAAGAATAACTCAAAAAAGGCATCGTACGAGTAGTTTATGGCTTGCATGCTTGCATGTGTATATTTTTGAGTTTTATGCCTTGAATATGTTCTGGAGTTTTAGTTTATATAAGTACATGACATACATGCAATGAAATTATATAAAAAATGGACACCATATGTGCTAAACTATCAAAATCCTAAACAACTTGATTTTCTAGGCCCAACAATATTCTACCATGAACTTTAAAATATCATAACTAATTATAGAAAAATGATGTTAAAGTTCAGACCTATCGTTTTGAGTTATCCTTCATACAAAATTGGTTTGAAATGATTTCGTTGGATAGAACTCCAAATATATCATTTTTGCCAAAGAGTGTCAGATTTTGATCACTTTGAGTTACAGACCTAAAATTCCTAAGTTAGAGTGAGAACCGAGCTTGGGTCAAAACATAAAACTTGTAGAGGACTTATCTTGCTTTCCACCAAAAAGGAGCCAAAACCTTTCCCAAAGTCACTGTTAAGATTCAGTGACTGACAGACCTCTCTGTCACAAGTTTTTCTGAGACCAAAAACCTAAGTTTTTAGAATCCAAATCCAAATGTGATAAAAATGAAAAATGTATTTAACATGTTACACTAAATATTGAGCAAAAATCAGTCCAAAATACTCTCGGATGATACCCCAAAAGTTTTGAGCATTCTCTGTTAAAAACTCATTCTGCAGACACTTTTTAGACTAATTGAACCCTTTTTATAAATTAGCCAAACTCTCAAACGTTTTTCAAACAACTTGCCCTAGCACAAAACATAAAATTTGTAGGGAACACCTTAAACTAAAATCTCACCAAAAATCAAAGCCATAGCCCTTGAATTGATGCCCCAAAACCATGACCAACAGAGGCCTAAATTCTGTACTTTTTTCTATAAAGTGCTGAATGGTTTTCCCTAAATTAAATCAAATGACCTTTTTGTCATATGATCTAACCTTAGTGCTAAACATGAAAGTTGTAGAAAATATTTTTATCTAATTGGTGTTCAAATTTCAAAAATTAAATCAATTTTTAACTACTTCAAAACACTGTTGCAACTTAAAAACTAGCAATTGAACAATTACCTAAAATTTGCTAAGTGTACGAATGGCGTATTATTTTGTTAAACTTGAGTATATAGACTTTATATGAACTTTGTGAATGTTTGGTGTATGGAAATAATCATTTTGATGAAATGAACACATGCTGGTAGTTCGATTTCTTTTTTGAGTAATTAAATATAACATAAAAGAAAAGAAAAGATTACAAAAATATAAGGGGCAAACCCCAGGTCTTACAAAACACCCGGAGAAACAAAACCAAAAGCAAAGAGGCTTTCGGCTAAATCACAACCAAACAAAACAACCAAACAACAAAACAACCGACCGAGGGACCTAAACGGGAAGGCCTTAGATGACGCCCCATAAAATAAAGGGGGAGGAAGCTAGGCCACCCAACGAAAAGCAGCAACCCAACAAGACCACCGAAACCAAACAATGAACAGCCAACCACCTAAAACTGCAAAATAACCACCAATAACCAAACTCAAAAAACAACAACATACATGAATGGGGAACATACCCTCAAAAGACCAACAACAGCAAACCCAAAACAGGCAAAGCAACACCAGCCGCAAACAAAAACCGCAGCAGGAGAGAGCTAAACCTGCCCAACTGGAAGGAGGTTAGCAGCAGCAAACAACCAAACAAAGCACAAGCCCTAAAGAAAGCCAAACCGTAGCAACAAAGGGCCATCAGCTAAGGCAACAAGCTGCCACCACAAAAGCCAAACCCGCACCACTAAAAACAAACCAAACAAAAGTTGTAGGGACATATACTATGGACAGCCCCCATAGATAGGATAACAAAATAAATTACACATGCTAAAAGAATAAAGGGAAAGGCTATGAACAACCCTCATAGCTAGGGAACAAAACTGTAGAAATTCACATAAGGAGAGGCCAATAGAAGATATCCAGAAGGCTTATCGCCGAGACTTCTTCCTTTTCGGATAGGAAAAAACACAAGACCGGAGATACATAAAGAACCCATGAGAAAAGCAACCAGGAGAAAACACACACACCCAGAGATCTCACACTCTCCACACAAGTGTATCACTCTACACTCCAACAGAAAAGAAAGAAGCAAGCGTCACATCCACTGCTATCAAGGCCACCACACAAGAAGCAAACGGATTCAAAATAGTTAGCAAAATCTCACATCACTCACTCAATATGGGAGGAACTCAGACTCTCCGAACAAAAAAAACCCAAAACTCACTACTCCTAAACCTTCCACGGAGACCTGCACAGCATACAAACTTATAGGGAATAAGGATTAGAAACCTCACACACACTCACACAATATAGGTGAAACACTCAGCCCTCCAAGGAAGAGGTAGAGGCAAACCTCATAAACATCCATGCCTAACGACCATGCTGCAGCAAGAAATAAAAAGTTGGTAAAAAGAATTATTGGAAAAGATGTCCATCACCAAGCTCCAATCACCTTGAATCTCTATATTAGTTTGGGACACAAGAACTCTTCTAAGGGAGGAGAGCCTCTCTTATCATCTCAGAGATCTCCCTGAACACACCCTCCCAACCCTTTTTCTAACCCTGAAACCTTCTAAGGTTACGCTCCTTCCAAATACAGTTGACAGAGATGGAAAGCGCTAGTCTCTTAATGCTAGCACCCAGGGACTTACCAACTACCCTAGTGGCAAAAGAATCCCTCCAAGCCATCCAAGAACCCTCAATCTAACTAAACCTGCATTTGGCTAAAACCCTAATCCAGATAGCCTTTTTTTGGGTAGTTAAGTTGGGGAAGGGGGGATGGGAATCCCAGGGTTCAAACCCTGGGGGCATGTGGGGCATTGAGCAGCCCGGGCCACTGAGCTGCGCCACCACATTAGTCCAGATAGCCTTTGCAAAGGGGCAAGCAAAGAAAAGATCATCATACGACTCAACAACCCCAGAACAGAAACAACAACTAGCATCACACTCAAGACCAAACATTCTAAGCCAGTCCCCTGTACTAAGGCGACCCCTCACAGCAACCCAAAGAATGAAGTTAACTCTAGGAATATGATATTTAAACCACACCAACTTACTCCATAACGGCACCGACTTATGGACACGAACCTCCTCCCAGAGAGACCCAATAGAGAATTTGTTACCATTAAGGGTCCATTTAACACAGTCACTCTGGCTAGCATTGGGAAGGAAAGTAGTTCGATTCTATGTCACATAAATTATAGTTATGCTTCGCATGCTTGTACTTGATGCTTTAGTAAGTTGTATCCCGTGCCATACCATGTTTATATGTCATGCTATAATTAATTGCACACGTGAAGCATATTGCACATCATGAGCATTCCTACATTTCATCTTGGGTTATCGGAGTCCCTTTTGTACCTTTTAAATTAGGCTGGGTGACATGGAAATCATTCTTTCAATGGTTGTGGATCTAGGGCGTCCTTAGTTGCCATTTTTTTTTTGGATAATTAAATGTGATATAAAAAAAAAAGAAACACAAATACAAGGGGCATACCCCAAGCCTTACAATACACCACCATGAACAAAGCCAAAAGCAACAAAAAAAAGGCTTTAGGCTAAGCCGGAACCAAACAAAACAAACCCGGCTTTAGGTTAAGCCGGAAACCATAACAGAAACAAAATAAGCCAAATAATGGATGCCTAAACCATAACACCAAAAGGGTAATGGACTAGAAAACCATAAACCAAGAAACCTAATTAGAAGCCAATACAAGAACAAAAAAACAAGGCAACGCCCAAACCAAGACCTGCCATGCTCAAGAAACCGAAGCAGCAAGGAAACGGCCAAACACAAGCAGGGAAAAACCGCAGCAATGCAAGAGATTACACATAGCCGCAAAAGCCAGCAACCAACAGAATAATAGGGCGAATAAACCCAAAAAATAAACCAACCCGGAGAGAACCAGGGAAGGAGGAGCAAACTAAGACAGCCTAAAATGCAACAGGAGGCCCACTGGATCAAGAACAAAAATTGGCCAAAAGATAGGCCCACCGCAATAGCCCCAAACACGGGCAATACCAAGGCAACCTGCGGTAGCAACAACAAAAACTAACACACACACCCACACACGCACACAATCCCTTACACAAGCCGTAAGGAGAAGGCTAAAACATGGATTAAGACAACAATAGTAAGCTAAATAGAAAACAAAACATAGACCCAAGCCAAACAAAAAAAATCACCCTCGGAAAAAAGCCGAGAAAATCCCCAAATCGAGGGCCAAAAAATGAACAACAACTGGAACCACTACAAAACAAAGAACAAAAAACCATAATGGTTATCAACAACCCTGTAGCTAAGCAAAACATATACATATGAAGCCACCACCCAAAGCAACCCACAGACCGAAGCTTAAAGCCGGGGCTTTTTCCTTCGAGGATAGGCAGCAGCATGGGGCCTGAGAAACAAAAAATATATGAGACAAAGAAAAAAGAAGCCTCACACACTCCACTCCAATGTATCGCTCTGCTCTCCAAAAAAAGACGAGAAGCAAAACTCACTAAAAGATAACCACAACTGCTGCACAGGGAACAAACAACAAAATATAGGGTTAATAAAACCTCACAACCCTCGCACAAGGGCAGTATATCACTCAACCCTCAAAACAAACTATCCCAAAACTCACAGCTCCATTACACATTCCATGCTAATCTGTATAGAAAACAAGAGAGCTCACAAATAATAAGAGTTAGAAGCCTCACATGCACTCTCTCAAAATGTGTATAACTAAACACTCCAACAAAAAATTCCCAAACCTCACTTGAAAAGCTGGCCCATCACTGCACAAGAAGGAAAAGGACAATTAATTATTAGTACCAAAAATATCCGAATGTACACCCCAGCTCTCTTGAATATCCCGATTGATAGGAGTGTCAGGAACCTGATGTTTAGAGGATACCCTCCCCCTAATCAAATCATAGATCTCCTTAAGCACCCCCTCAGGACCACGCTTCTTACCCTGGAATTTACAAGAATTACGCTCAAGCCAGATACAGTACACGGTAGCTGAAAAAGCTAACTTACGGATCATAAAACTGAGAGTAGACCCATCACCACTGCTCGCAAAACTATACCACCAAGCCCTCCAGGAGGACTCAGTATAAACAAGACGGCACTTCCCTAAGACACTGGACCACACCTGCCAGGCAAAGGTACAGTTAAAGAAAAGGTGATCATGGGTCTCTAGGAAGCCCGAGCATAAGCTACAATCATAGTCGCAATCGATACCAAACAACCTAAGCCTATCCCCAGTATTGAGGCGCCCCCTAATGGCAATCCAAAGGATAAAACTAACCCTAGAAATATGATTCTTAAACTAAACAAGATTTTGCCACACAAGACAAGGGCAGGGGTCACGGATAGCCTCTTGTAGGGAACCAATCGAAAATTTCCCACCATTGAGGAGCCAACGAATGTTATCAGGCTTAGAGGAATTAGGTAGAAACTGAACCTCCCTAGCCATATCAATAAGGTCTATGGAGACCGCAGAGGGCCAACGCCAGGTGAACCCATTAACAATGCTTTGGACTTTTGCTAAACGATCAAGCCCCAAGTCATAGATAATGCGAGGGCCCCTATCCTCAATAATAGAGCCCCAAGGGTGCCAGGGGTCCAACCACAGGAGGGTATCCTTATCGTCACCGATCTCATATTTGATGTACGGCTTAATCAGAGAGCGGAGCTGAAGGAGCTTGTGCCAACACCATGAGGCCAATTGAGGGATCTTTACCGACTAAACTGAGTTACCTCTAAGAATATTAGATTTGATCCACATACACTAGAGGGAAATGTCCCCCCAGTAAGAAGAAACCAGATGTGCTTAGCCACAGCAGCTTTATTTCAAATAACAAGAGATTTGAGCCCTAGCCCCCCTTCCATACGAGGAACACAGATCTCCTCCCACGAGACCTTAGCACCTAAGGACTTCAGCTCAGGGCCACTCCACTTCTTTAAAGACCTTCTTGGGAAGAATAACCAGGGAGGACCAGTTGCCATATTTGAAATTAAATTGGGAGATTGTTTATTATAAGAAGGGGATTAGGCACCATAGGTTCGTCACTAACTTTAATTAGACTTTGGGTTGACGCCTAACGAGCATCCTGGTCCTTAATGTGGGATCAATTGGCCAGGATAAGGATGGATAAAACTGGTTTGCCCGCGCCCACACCATTGCCATTGAGTAAAATGGCTGAGGTATGTAGCCGAGACGAGCGTTTATCTTTCGCAACGAGGTGAGCATAGGTAAGGTGATCAACGTATCATCAAGTCTACTCTATAAGTGAAACCACTAAATTATGAATGCAGGTACCTAACGCGGCTCCAGCAAAAACGCACACAAAGGTGCGAAGTTAGGTGCGATTGCGCTTTGCGATGGGCCCTGCGCTTCTGCGCTACAGCTTGTTCTACCCGGCTATGGACGCGACGGATGGGGTTCCATCCCATGCTACGGTTTCCCCTTCTTTGGAGATGATTAGATCTGGTTCAGGGGAGTCCTCTCCCATGTCTGCCATGAATATTTCTTCGGAGCAGGGCAACCATAGCTTTGCCCTGTCGTCCCTGAAGGGGTTACGATCTTCGCTGAAACTCGGTGAGATATTTTTGAAGCCAATAAAATGAAAACCGTTCTCTCTAATGTGGAAGAAATGATAAAGGCCAAAGTCTACAATGTATAACAGGGTCTAAAGCCGTTCACAATAGAAATGTATGAAGCCCTAAAGGCTTGAATGCGACGTCTTAAGGGGCTTAGTCCGGCGAAAGCTTCTCCTCTGATTTCCTGGGTAGGTGATGATATATCTAAACAATTTGTGGAAACCAATGTGGATATTGAGGAAGAGGGAGATATTGACCATCATGAGTTGTTGTTACGAGCAGCACAAATCTAAAAGGGTTTGGCGAAACAGAATATTAATCATATTAAGGAGGTTATTGCCTATAAGGAGGGCCAAGCTTAGATTGATGTTGCGAAGGGGCCTGTAACCTTGGGTACGTCATCAAGGAGATTCCGAGGTACAAGATTTGACAAAAGAGACTCAAGCAAATGAGACCTCAAGAAAGAACCACCCATTTGCTACAACTGCAACAAAACTGGGCACATCAGGCCCGAATGTCCCTTACTCAAGAAGGAGTCAAAAAAGAAGAAAAAAGCCATGGAAGCAACAACGTGGGATGACACTGATTCCAATGAGTCAAGCTCTAACTCAAGCGACGAAGAGATGGCCAACTTCTGCTTGATGGCAAATATAGATGAAGAGGTAAACTCTCATTCAAATTTTTGCAATTCCTCTTGCTCTTTTTATTCTATGTCATCATATGATGATCTTAAAAATAAAATATTAAAAATAAAATATTAAAAATAAAATATTTAATTTACATAAGAGTCTTTTAAATTGGAAAAGAAAAATTTTAAATTGAAAAATGAAAACAAAAATTTTTCTAAAGAAATTAAGGACTTAAAACTCTCAAATGAAAATGCAAAAATTGAAAAAGAGAATATTTCAAAAAAACATAACTCAAAAGTTGAAACATTGGAAAAGGAAAACCCCATTTTAAGAGTCAAATTTGATAGATTAACAAAAATTTCTGAAAATGAGATTTCAAACTTAACAAAAGAAAATAAGAGGTTAAGAAAAGATCTCATAAATTTGAAAGGTAAAAATATTGAAAATGATATTTCTCATGAATTAAAAAGAAAAGTTGAAGATTACTCAAAAATCATTTATAAATTTACAAATGGAAAAGAAAATTTTGAAAAACTTTTAGGAGCACAAAGAAGGTCTTTGAATAAAGAAGGAATATGTTATAATGGAGAAGTAAAACTCAAATCTAAAAATTATTTTGTAAAAGAATCAAAAAAAATTTTAAATACATTTTCCAAAAATATTTATGAGAATGTAACCTGTTTTCAATGCAAAAGAAAAGGACCTATCAAATTTGATTGCCCACTAAAAAGAAACAATGGTATATCTAAAATAGTTTGGAAAGTGAAAAGTACTAATCCTATAGGACCCAAAATGGTTTGGGCACCAAAGAAAATCACTCAATCTATTTTGTAGGTATGCTTGAGATCCTCTTCATCCTCAAAAGAAAGGTGGCACTTCAATAGTGGATGCTCAAGGCATATGATGGGCGACAAGTCTAAATTCCTATCCCTAACGCCTAAGGATAGAGGATATGTAACATTTGGAGACAACGTAAGAGGTAAAATCATTGGTAAAGGTAATGTCGGTAAGAACTCTTCCATATCTATTGATGATGTACTCCTTGTCAATGGTGTCAAACATAACCTCCTTAGTATCAGTCAACTATGTGATAAAGGTTATAGTGTAAAATTTTTGTATGATACATGTATTGTTGAAAACAAAAAAATAACCAAATTTTATTTGTTGCAAAGAGATTTAAAAATGTTTACACTATTGATTTTGAAAACCTGCATTCTCAAAATGTTAAATATTTTTCTGTTGTAAATGAATCTAGTTGGTTATGGCATAGGAGGTTAGGTCATGCAGCATGGATCTCCTATCCAAACTTGTCAAAAAGGATTTGGTCAAAGGATTGCCTAAGACTGAATTCATCAAAGACAAAGTTTGTGATACTTGCTAATTTGATAAGCAAGCCAAAACTAGTTTAAAAAAGAAACAAGAAATTTCTACAAATAGGCATTTACAACTATTTCATCTTAATTTATTTGGTCTAATGAAATCTCAAAGTCTTGGAGGAAAGGCAAATTGTTTTGTTATTGTCGATGATTTTTCACGATATACATGGACTTTATTTCTTGCAACAAAAGATGAAGTATGTCAT
>JAULJZ010190663.1:0-45334 GCA_032270985.1 Heliamphora pulchella | reverse complement strand
GAAATAATAAATATTATCCACATTAAAGAATATTTATTTATAGGAAATGAAATATTAAAATCATCAAAATTAATTAATGAAGCATTTGTGCTAACAATAACACTTAGTTTGACCATGTGATTTTGGTTGACAACATCTTTTTTTACCAAGTAAACGAGTCTTACGGGCCGGTTTACGTACTCCTGGGTTTACTATGCAGAGCGAGTCCAAAGTGACCATGTTTGGAGTAGAGATAAACTTATGTTAGCAATATCTTGTCTTACTTGATGTGTGGGTTTTTTTTTTGCAGTTGAGTTTGCTCACCCATATTAGGTTAGGTTTAATGGAATCCTATCTGGGGCGAGTTTTGGGCCATTAGAATAAAAAAATAAATTGTCCCAATTGTTTGGGCAAGTAAATTTGACCCCTCAAATCGCCCGTTTTCTTGGTTATCTGTTCTCTCCATAGTAACCTCCATATTTATTTAATTATTATTATTTTTGTTATATGTAAGAATAGGATAATCATCATACATGTTATCACCAACGTTCATTACCGTAGACAACCTAACGCCGCTAATAAACGGTTTCGATCGCTGATAAATTACTCCGGTGAATTCAAAATGTAGAGTTATTCTTTATATAAAAAAAAAAAGAAAAGAAGAAGAAGAGAAAACAGTTACCGAATTTTAGTTGTGTATAAAATATGATTTTTGTAATAAAATAATAATAATAGTTTAATAGTTAGTTTAAATAAGATAATATGATTTTGTATAAAAATTTAATATGAAAAGATGTATATTTTTAAATAAGAATAAGATATGAATTTTATATTTATATATATATTTTTATAATATTAAGAAAATATGATCGTTTATAAAATAAAGAATATGAAAATTTGTATTATTATAAATGAAGTTGGAATAAAATTTTATTACAATATTTTAATTTAGTAGTTATTCTTTGATGAATAATATAATATAAAAAAATTTTCTTAAATAAATTAAAGTATTAAATTATAAAGTTAAATATTTTAAGTAAGAAAAATAATCTTAATATATCATTTGAGTTGGATATTAAAATAAAAGGTAATTATTTAATAAAATCATAATACACTTTTTAATAAAATCATAAGGTTTATAGAGTTTATAAAAGAAATTTTAAGAAAATAAAAATATATTCTTATAAGTTTATCTATTAAAACTAAACATAAATTGAAAGAAATAAATAAAAATAAGTCTTAAAGAAAAATATTAAATAAAACCCAAATAAAAAAAATTATAGAAATACAATGTAGTGACAAAAGTTCCATTTGTTCGTTGCATGTAGATCAGGAATTGCACGGTCAAGTAAATTAAATAATTAGTTCTACTACATTCAGGTGAGTCATCTGATATTTGAGTTAATTTCTGTTTTCTATTGATATTCGGTATGAAATATTGAAATTGACGGATTGATTCTGGAATTGACGGAATTGTGGGAATGTTTATCGGAACGGCGTCCTGGCCGCTGGGAGACGTTAAGCGTATCAACGAGGTGATGTAATAAGGGTGGAGCCATGGCCAGATGGCTAAGGAATGATCATGTCTAATATATGTTATTGTAGGGTCGCTCCCTATTAAATGTTAATCGACTGTTAGAACTCATTCCCCAATAGTAAAATCGTTAGTAATTCAGATATTTATGATCTCACACTAACTTTGCTAATGGACGTGTTCTTTAATATGTTAGGTTTTGCATAAATGGAAATTTTGCTGGAATATGTTACGTCCTGCTTGAGATCATTTGCATACACGACTAGCAAGTTTTGGAAATTTTTGAAACGAGATCTGAGAGATGTAAATGAAATGTTTCTTTTTTATAAAAAGATTAGTTTTTAAATTTTCTTGTTATTCATGAATGAGAAAAAGTTCTAAATAAATATTAAGAAAGAGGACTCGGGTGGGTTTTGACTCACCAGCCGGTCACGGACGCCATATATGAAAATGTGTCGTGACATAAGTGGTATCAGAGTAAATGTTTTAAAATCCCAGAACAAAGATTTAAATTTTTTTTTTCAAAACTCCAGAGTTTAGGACACTTCACAACATGTTATATGTTATGACATTTTATGCATTATAATGTTTTTAATCAGTCCATCAGTTTAGTTAAATTAAATATGAAAGAAATATTTTATGTACATTGTAAGATATGGACCTTGTGGAGGGTCTAAATACTTATAAAAAATTTAGATTAAATCCAACAACCGTGATGAAAATGTGAAAATCCTTTTGGGGTGGACCCTTTGAACCTAAACGCCTATGCATATGTTACTAAAAGAGTGAGTAAACTTATATATCAAAAAATCGTAAGGATAGAGAATGGAAAGTCTTTTACCTCGATAGTATAAAACGGGCAGTAATGAGATATTGCTTCACATTAAAATCAGCTTGCATAATGGGACATAGACAGATAAGAGTGATTTGAGACACTGTTAGATATTGATAGACAGAACAATAACTCATGCACATGGGATCATGTAGCTTTCCCCCTAGATATGATTCTGAACCCTATAGATATTCCGACAACTATACTTATACTAGATTTAGCGATACATCTACGCAAGTTAGGTACAGACCAAACTCCTATCCTTATAAGCTCTAATATAAATAAAGATCCCTCCAACCTATCGATTGGAATGTTATTACAGAACCATCAATAAAGGGACTCAGTAAGAGTAGATCATAGTTGTTTGATTATAACGTTTTGTTTTATTGCTTTGCCTTATGTAATATTAAGACTTGTAATTATTTGGTTAATTTATAACATTGAATTTTACTCATAAGAGTAACCGTGTCCTTTAATCTTTTGAGGTACTTCTTTCCTTCTAAGTCATACAAATCTGTAATCATCCATTTCGACTCATTTTGAAATAACAATAGTCCTTCTTGACAACTATCTAGTGGACTACCCATTCATTTTCATATTTTCTTGACATACGAATTTGATAAGTCGACTCGATCATGAAAATCCTTCTTGTATCTCATGTTCAAACCAAAATTTATCTTTGTTTCATTTTGATCGTTTCCAATAGAACGGTGAGTAATGATTATCATTGGGCTTTAGAACTTTATGAAAAATATAGAGTTATGTTGATGTTCTTAGAGGATTTACTCAGTACACCTCTAAACCACGAAACAGAATCTTTTGTAGAGCATGGAACCCTAGATAACGTATTCATAGTAATTGTTTGTCTGAAATTCTATTGATCTGCAAGATTCCCTAAACTTTTTCCTGAAAACTTATTTGGTATGTCTGTAGATTGAGAAATCGAATTTTCTATTGACATTATTCCTGAAACCCAACCCATTTTCAAGACCCCGTATTGTGTAGGCCAGGCAGAATTAAAAGAATTGAAAGCACAACTACAGGAGTTACTAGACAAAGATTTCAGTCGGTTTAGTAGGCCTCTTTAGGAAGCTCCGGTGCTGTTCGTGAAAAAGAAAGAAGATATCGAGAAGACAGCATTCAGGATGCGATATGGACATTATGAATTCTTGGTTATGCCTTTTGGAGTGACGAACGCACCTACTACTTTTAAGAATTTAATGAATTGGGTTTTCAAAGAATTCCTAGATGAGTTTGTGATTGTGTTCATCGATAATATTTTGGTTTATTTTAGAAGTGAAGAAAATCATGCGAATCATTTACGGAAGGTGTTGTAGACATTAAAAGACCACAAGTTATATGCGAAATTGAAGAAATGCGAGTTCTAGCTAAAAGCAGTAATAGTTTTAAGACATGTGGTCCGAAGTGAAGGTATTTCTGTGAACCCTCAGAAGATCTCAGCAGTTATAGATTGGTTAACGCCTACGACAGTAACGGAAGTAAGAAGTTTCCTTGGATTAGCTGGATATTATCGTAGATTTGTACAAGATTTTTCAAAGATTGTCGTACCTTTAACAGAACTGACTAGGAAAAGAGAACCTTTTGTATGAAATGAAAGACGAGAAGAAAGGCCAGAGTAGAGAGGATTGATCTGTTATCGCTGTGGACCTAGTTCTCGTTTTACTGGATCGTCTCAGCCACAGTCATCTATACCTACACCTTCAGTGGCTTCGAGAGGAAGGCCAGAGTAGAGAGGATTGATCTGTTATCGCTGTGGACAGCCGGTGCATCATTCAGTTGAGTTCCTGCAGAAGGGCCAAGCTTAGAGTTTGGCGCCAGTCTAGTCACAGGCAAGAGACCCACCTATCTGTTTTGGGTGTGGTCAGTCCGGGCATTTTCGCAGACACTGTCCCAGAGAAGGGAATGCCCAAGGTGCGACAGGAGCACCAGCTGCTTCATTAGTGCAGAGGCGACAGGCTCTGCAGCAGCTTAGGGCTCAGACGTCTAGGTTTGCGGAAGGAGGTTCTTCAGCGCAGTCGGTGAGGCAATCATCAACTCAGGGTTATGGTGGGCAGACCTGACTGCCACATGCTAGGGCTTATGTTCTTGCTGATCTCGGTGCTTCTAAGGCACCAATTGGACCTGATGCTGCAGCTACTCCAGCCATGATCAGAGGTACTCTTCTAGTCTTTAGATCATGGGCCAGTATTCTCATCGACACAGGAGCATAACATTCTTTTATCGCTTCTGCTTTTGCATCTACATTGGGGTTACGGATAAACCCCCTGGGTAGTGCATTGAATGTAGAGACCCCTGCTAGTGGGAATGTGGTGTTGAGTAGAGTTTGCAGGTCTTGTGAGTTAGGAGTCGCCGGTCGTTGTTTAGTGTTTGATTTTATCATTCTAGACATAACCACGTTTGATGTCATCCTAGGGATGGACTGGCTGACTACCTACCGTGCCTTTATAGATTATGAGCGACGGAGAGTGTCGATTTGTACGCCGGAGGGTGATTGCTTCTACTTCGTGGGTGATCGGGATGAGGGCCTGATGTCTATGCCAGGTGTCACTCGAGTTCGAGGAGATTTGGGTTCCCTCTTTTCTGCGCTTAGGTTGGATGAACTAGTTGGGTTCGAGGAGTGTTACCCCATGTGGTGTTCGACTATCCGGATGTCTTTCTTGACAATCTGTTTGAGTTGCCACCAAGCCGAGATGTGGAGTTCTCCATTGATCTTGTTCTGGGAGCTGCCTTTATCTCTATGCCATTGTATCGTTTTGCACCTGTTGAGTTGCGAGAACTCAAGGTATAGTTGCATGAGTTGCTTGACAAGGTGTTTGTACGCCCGAGTACATCGCCGTGGGGAGCTCCAGCGCTCTTTGCAAAGAAAAAGGATGGTTCATTGAGGTTGTGTATAGACTACAGGAAGTTGAACCAGGTGACAGTGAAGAACAAGTATCTGATGCCGAGGAATGTCGACTTGTTTGATCAGTTGAGGGGGTCCCATTGCTTTTCAAAGATTGACTTGAGGTCAGGGTATGATCAGCTGAGAATCAGGGACGAGGACATAGCGAATACCGCCTTTCAGACTCGTTATGGTCACTACGAGTTTCTAGTTATGCCGTTCGGTTTGACGAATGCCCCTGGTACATTTATGGGTTTGATGAATCGTATCTTTTACCCTTATTTAGACAGTTTTGTAGTTGTGTTCGTGGATGACATTCTGTTTTATTCACCCACGAGGGAGATACACGAGGAGCATCTGCACGTTGTTCTACAACTTCTGAGATACACTTGGTTCTTCGACCGCTTTAGACACTTTCACTGCTTCGAGCCCCGCCACTTTGAGTGGGTCGCCTAGGGATTTCTGATGTATATGTTCGGTACTTCCTTGTTCTCGAACAAGGAGAACATTGTCCATTTTCTCTACCTGGGCGCCCTAACTTATCTTGACCGGGTTGCTTCATTCGACTGGGGAGGAGCTGCTCTTGCCACCCTCTACAGCTTTATGAGGACATTGACCCGGTTCTCCTAGGAGCTCAGCATTGAGGGATACTGGAGGGTCTGGGAAGTATGATTTAGTTTTTGTACTTTTTCATTCATTTTCGTTCTTTGTTATCCATTATTTGCTGGATGACATCTTCTTCTTTCCAACTATGGACCTATGAGTTCCTCGGGTTTCACGTCCCGGCAAACTCTGCGGCAGACCCTCTAGTCATTCCCCGAGCGGCCCGATGGTCCCGATGCCTAAAGGGGAAGAAGGTTGGAGGGAAAGACATAGACAGCTTCTGGGTGTCCTTAGACCGGCTGACCCTGACCAGGTATCCTTACTTTCTTCTTATTATTCATTAATCTATGCACTGTACTGTTCACTGCACTGCACCATACTGTACTTTATTCTGCACACTGATCACTATATTCAGTTCACTAATCGTTATACTTCACTGTATTTACCAGTTAACGATTACTACATACTGCACAATTTACTGTACTCTGCAGGTTCATTGGGATGTCTGGCAAGGAGTAGAGGATCGGGCCGGTACGGATTTGATGTGCAGCTGCGGTGTCGCTGTGAGGCGTATCTTGCTGGAAGGTCCATTCGGACGGGAGTATTATCTTGGGGAGCGAGTGGTCCGCCAGTCGCTTAGCCTTGGTCACTTCCGGATACCAGTGGTTCCTCTAGCTTGCATGCGCCGAACCGATCATTTGGGTCAGGTCGATTTACTCTTGGAGCTGGTGGCGACTCTGGCCTCGGAGCTGCTAGTGGCTGAGGGAGACTACACAGCTTGGGCCCAGGAACACTTGCTAGGACCACTTGGACCTGGCCCAGCTTGTGGTAGGAGGAGGCGAGTACCGGAGGCTGCCGATGCCGGTGCTGCTGGAGCTGCTGCTGGCGTTGTTGATGAGGCTGCCAGAGGGGTGAGGGGCCCAGAGATTCCTTGGGAGAATCAGACTGTGGCATACAGCTTTCCCATTCCTCTACTGGTTCCTATTCCACCCGCACCGAAGTTCAGGGCAAAGATCGGCCAGGTTTGTCTTCCACCTTTCCTTTAGTTACGTCCTATTTTACTTGTCCAACCTTCTTGAACTGTTCTCTTTTTCTCTTTACAGATTGATCAGGCTTGGTTGGATCACACAATGCTGATGGTTACCGGCCTGAGAGCATTGATCTGACAGATGGATGCCACTATCCGAGCAGCTGGTATTACCTTCACACCGGTGGCCATTGTGAGTATCTCATATCTTCATTTAGCTTTTCTGCACTTTCCTATTTTTTGCTCTGATCCTTGTTTTCCTCTAATAGCCTCTAATATTGGCTACTGGCATAGTACCTCCTCAGGCTCCCACTCCGCCTCCAGCTTCGGTCCCAGCTTGAGGTTGTGGATCTCATGCTACCTCTTCTAGTGCCCGTTCCCGAGGATCTGTCTCTTTCGCCCGAAGCCACTCCAGAGTCGTATCCTCTTATTTAGACGGCAGAGATGACAGTGATGATTTTGACAGACTCTTTGAGGATGACAGCTTGGAGGAGGTCGATCCTTCTTCCTACCGAGTCCGCCCGAGGCACGACTGAGAGAGAAAGAGCTCCCCCCAGCTTTATTTATTTCCAGATACACTTTCTTTATTATACATTTTGGTTTTCACGGGCCTGCGTGCCCTAACTTGGTACATTTATGGGCCTGTGTGCCCCTGTTATTAGTTATTGGGCTTGGGTGCACCAGTTTATATTATGTTACATTCTACCACTTTTTGTTGCATTTTCGGGCCTTCGTGCCATTTATTGCCTTATACTTGTCTGTCTTGTATGGCTTATTTTGTTCTCACTACTCAAACTGTACAAATATCGAAACCTACACAAACCACCAAAAACTGCAAACTGACATACACCCGCCATGTTTAAACTTAGCGGTCGCCACTTCCACCAAGACTAACATTGCGGTGGCCACAATCCAACCTGGCGGTCGCTCACTTCAAGGTAGCGGTTGCCACATTGGCTATACTTTTCTACTTTTTCAATCTCTTGCCTTATAAATACAACCCTGGAGGCCCTATCTTCTGTTATTCTCTCTCAAATGGTTAGTCCCCTTTTCTCATGGATTGAGGCATTCTCCCATATCGAGCGTTTGAACTTTGTCCCTTTTGGAATTAACTCCTTATTTTCTCTCACGGCCATAAAGATTGATGAACCTTTATTGAAAGCAGCTGCTCAGTTATGGGATCCATAGTCCCACGTCTTCTGGTTCAGCCTCGAAGAGCTATGCCCCACTGTGGAGGAGTTTGCTGCTATTTTGGATTTAACTCCACGAAGTTCTGTTGTGGTTACCACTTTCTTTCTTTTGACCCGTTAGCAGGTGATACAGCTCTGTGGCCTGTCTAGGATGGAGGTATCCCTTCTTACACAGGATGATTGTCTTGACATACCCTGGATCATTGACAGATTATGTCCTGCTGGTAACGTTAGTGACCTCGATTTTCAGCTGCAGCGACGTTATGCTCTTTATTTCTGCCTTCTTGCCCCAGTATCTTCTCATTCCTTCTGACGGGCGAGTTAGCTGCGCACTGGTTGACATCACTGGTCAGATGTGGATGCAGAAGGACTTTCTACCTCTTATCTTAGCTGAGACACTACTGGGTCTAGATGCTGTTCATTGTGGCAAAACCACCACTTTTGCTGACAGCCCTTTACTCCTTTAGGTAAACTCAAACCTTTCTTTATCAGACTTTTGTCGTACTGCAAGGCTTCTCTCTCATTGGTCTAATTTTGCTACAGATTTGGCTGATGGAGAAGGTAAATCTTGTCCAAAAACTGCCTACTGATAGACACAGTGTCGTAGCTTTCCTTTATCACCCATACTATTAGATATACAACACTAAAATAGCCTGGCGACAGTACCTTTTTTCTCTAACTGGCCCAGATATTACGTGGCAGTGCCCCTGGTGGCGAATTCATGCCATGACTCTGACTAGCATGGACCACCTTGGTGTTCTGCTCGTTGGTCTGCGTCAGACCACTTTCTATTACTCCCATCGGATCATGCGGCAGTTTGGTCGTAGTTAGATCATCTTTCCTAGTATCCGAGGTCATTTATTTTTATCTGCATTGCGGGCCCCATTTCTAGCATTATATCAGAACGCTTGGCCATCTCGTTCACGAATGGAGATACAGGAGTTGTAGTGTCTCGAGCTTTTTGATGAGTACAGAACATGGTTGATGCAGAATAGAGAGAAGAAAGACAAAGAGGAAGGGAAACAGGCAACAAAGAGGAGAAAGATTTGAGGACTTCTGCTTTATTTTGAAAATTTCATAGCTTTCTTTTTTTATTTTGTTTGTAGAGTTTGGGACTTGCGTGCCCTTCCTTTTTTAAAACTTTGTAACTCTAAATCAAAGTAATGAAAACTCCCACTTTATGTTTAAGATGGCCCAAATTTATCCAAAGTTTTTCAATCCAATTAAATGATTTTATTATCAAAATTCAAAAATTAACTTACATTGGTCTTACTTAGATTCAAAGATAGTTAAAAATAAAGAATGTGGTCGGACTTCTTAAAAGAAGCTGCATACGTATCCCAAAAAGATGGAATCAGGCCATAACGTAGTTCGGGTTTGGTTTCCATTCGGGTATTGACAGTCTCCTTTTGTGATACCCTAACTTTTGCCAAAGTCGCCTTTAGGGTTTTCGGCCTTGCGGGCTGCTCTAACTTTTGCCTAAGTTGACTTTTTGGTTTTCAACTCAGCGAGCATTCATCATTTTCTTATTTTTACCTCAGGGATAGTACTTTTTGAGTTAGTCAAGATTTACTGGAGTGGAGAACACATTGCCATCGAAATCCATAATGACGACTGCACCACTGGTCATGATGGTTTTGATTAGAAACAGTTCGGACTAGTTTGGTTTGAACTTGCCTCTCGGGTCAAAGATAGGAGCTCTAATTTCCTTAAGAACCAAGTCTCCCTCTCTAAGATCTCGGGTCTTGACCTTCTTATTGAACACTCGAGCTATCCTCCTTTGGTATCCTTGGACATGAAACAGAGCCCGCGGCCTTCTTTCATCAAATAAGAGCAACTCTTCCATTCGGTTCCTCTGCCATTCTGCTTTTGAAATAATGGCCTCGGCCACTACTCTTAGCGAATGGATTTCCACCTCGATGGGAAGCACGGCTTCCATCCCATACACTAAAGAGTATAGCGTAGTTCCTGTTGAAGTTCTGATCGACGTCCTATATCCCCAAAGTGCAAATGGTAGATGTTCAGGCCAATCCTTATGTGAGTTGATCATCTTTTGCAGGATTTTCTTGATGTTCTTGTTTGCTGCCTCAACTGCTCCATTGGTCTGTGGTGAGGACTTGTGAGCCACTATTCGGTATTCCTCAAAAAGATCTAAGACCTCTCCTTGAAAATGTGAGCCATTATCTGAGATAACTTTATGGGGGTCCCCGTACCGACAAATGAAGTTTTGCCTGATGAACTTAGCAACATAGGAGGCATTCAATGCTGAATAGGAGGTGGCTTCCACACACTTAGTAAAGTAGTCAATGGCCACTAGAATGAACTCGTGGCCATTTGACACCTTTGGCGTTACTCTGCCGATTACATTGATGCCTCATACTGAGAATGGCCATGGTGACGTCGGGTTATACAGTTGGGATGGAGGAACGTGCATAAGGTTTGCGTGAATCTGACACTTATGGCACCTTCGCACGAACTGTATATAGTCTGTCTCCATTGTCATCCAAAGTGTCCTTGTCGTAAGATCTTTTTGGCTAACATGTTCCCACTCATGTGTGGTCCACAAACTCCCACGTGTATCTCTTTCATCAACTCTTGTTCTTCTTTAGTTCTGACACACAGTTTATTGACCCCAGAATCCCCTCGCTTATATAGTCTTCCATCGTAAATGACAAACTATGCGGATAATCGTCGTATCGCTCTTTTGTCCTTTTTGCTGGTGAACTTGGGATATTCTCCTTTCTCCACAAAGTTTTAGATGTCAAAATACCATGGAAGGTCATCAGTGCTTTCTTCGATTGCAGCTGTCATCTCGTATGCCAGCTTTCTTTTCTATTCAATTATTAAGGGCCTCATTCTGACCCCGGATGGTATGTTAATCATGGATGCTAAGGTGGCCAGTGCGTCGGCGAACTTGTTCTGTAGTCTTGGAACATGGGTAAAGATCACTAATTTGAAACACGGTATCAGTTTCTCTAACTCTTGATGGTAGAGAATCAATGGCTTGTCCCTGACCTTCCATTCTCCTCTTGCTTGTGAAACCACAAGTGCTGAATCTTCGATGACTTCCAGCTTCCTTGCCCCTAATTCTAAGGTTGCCTCCAATTTGGCTAAACATGTTTCATACTCAGCTTGATTATTGGTATATTTGAAATTGAGCTTCAAAGTCAAGGGTACGTGCGATTCGTCAGGAGTGACAAGAAGGACTCCTATTCTATAGTCATACTGATTGGATGCGCCATCAAAATATAGAGTCCACTTGTCATTCCCGACTTTCATCAGCTGCTCGTCAGGAAACTGGAACTCTGTATCTTCACCTCCCTCAACCAGTTGGTTGGCCAGGAATTCTGCCACTGCTCTACCCTTGACTGACTTTTGGGTGACATATTTAAGATCAAACTCTGATAATAACAACAACCATCGAGCCAACCTCCCTGTTAGTGCCGGCTTTTCAAATAGGTATTTCAACGGGTCCATTCGAGAGATGATATTTATTGTGAAAGACAACATGTAATGCCTCAATTTTCGGGAAGCTCAAACCAAAGCCGAGTATATCTTTTCTAGTGGTGTGTATCGTATCTCTGACCCCGTCATCTTTTTTCTCAAGTAGTAAACAGCCTTTTTGATTCCTGTTTTACCTTCTTGTGCCAACATATATTCCATAGCTGAACCAGTCATTGACAAATAGAGGATCAGTAGCTTATCAGGTTCGGGAGGAGCTAAAACAGGAGGGTTTTACAGGTACTGACGTACGGCGTCAAAGGCGTCTTGGCATTTCTGATCCCATTCAAACTCAACTCCTTTCTTCAACAGACGGAGGAGCGGCTCGCAGGTAGTTGTCAATTTTACGATGAATCGATTGATGAATTGTATCTTACCCAAAGAGCCCTTGACTTCTCGCTCGGTCTTCGGAGGAGGCATTTCCATAATTGCTTTAATCTTGGAAGGGTCCACTTTGATACCTCGTTGAGTGATCATGAATCCAAGCATCTTTCCAGCGATAACCTCGAAGGCACATTTCTGTGGGTTGAGTCGCATCTTGTACTTCAGAATTCTTTTGAAGAACTTTCGCAGTGCTATAATGTTGTCATCCTGATTCGTGGACTTAACTATCATGTCGTCCACGTACAATTCGACCTCCTTATGTATCATGTCATGCAGTAAAGTAGAGGCAGCCCTCTGATAGGTTGTCCCTACATTCTTCAAACCAAATGGCATCACACGATAACAATAGGTGCCCCAGGACGTGGTGAACGTCATCTTTTCTCTGTCCTTGGGATCCATCAGAATCTAGTTGTACCCGAAGAAGCCATCCATGAATGATAACAAGGCATTTCCCGCTGTACTGTTTACCAAGACATCGATGTGTGGCAGTGGAAAATGATCTTTCGGGCTAACCTTATTAAGATCTCAAAAATCCACGTAGACTCGGATGCGTCCGTCTTTCTTCAGCATTGGAACAATATTAGCCACCCACTTTGGATACTCGGTTACCATTAAGAATTCAGCGTTGATCTGTTTGGCAACTTCTTCTTTGATCTTCAAAGCCCATTCTGGCAGGATCTGTCTTAATTTTTGTTTGACCAGTTTGGCATCGGGGTATACGAGGATATGGTGTTGGACAATGTCAGGATCAGTTCTGGGCATATTCTCGTAAGACCATGCAAATACATCTTTGAATCCTTTTAATAAAGTTATTAATTGCTTGTGTTCAACTAAGGATAAAGAAGAATCAATTTGTACATTTTGTCGGTTAGTTTCATTACCTAGATTTATTAACCAAGTTTCTTCAATTATTGGTTTGGCATGCATTTCTTCTTCTCTTTTTATTAAAAGTTTTATTTCTTCGGGGATATTCTTGTCGAATTCAAAATCATCGAAAAGTGTATGAAATAAATCAAATAAAGCAGAGTGACCGGAATTTTTCGTTCATTTCATTGAAGGAAGAGAGAATTACAAACTCAAAAGCATAAACAGGGGGAGGTGCACAAACAGACGTACCCTCAATCACAGACTCGGACTTTGACTCAAACTGAGGAGAAACAACTTGCACATCGCAAGACTCTAAGGTCCAGTTCTTTACTTCCTTTGCAGCCACGTCGATGATGAGCTTGGTGTAGTCGGCTGGTGTGCTGAAGCCCATCATGAAACAATTTGGGTCAGTTACGTGCAGTTGTGACATTTTTTCATTGAACAACACCCTCATGTCGATTCCATCGAGCTTGTCTACCCAATCTTCCTCTTGGATCTTCTTTCCTTCCTTTTCCCCTCTCACCGTTTCATCCTCTTCTGTGTCAAATAGTTGATGGCCAAAGAAGATCTCTAGCCCAGGCAACTTCTGGTCAGTTTCTTCGTCGATCCATGGATCTGGAAAGCCACAGTACGGGAAGTCTTCTCCTTTTTTGACAAAATACCCATTGAGCGTTCCTGAATAATTAGCTTTTCGTCCCCTTTTAGGCCCTTCCAAATCTTCTTTCATCTATTTGTATCCAAGACCTAAACGGCGAGAAGCTGGCAATACCTGGACAGGTTCAGGAATTTCTTGCTGCTTGCGCTCTAGCCCATGCCCGGGAAGTAGGATATTTGCCTCATCATCGTAATTGCTCTTGGGTTGATGTACATCTCTTCTTCATTCAATAGCATCTGGACAGCCTGCATTTCATCAAATTGAAAGCCACTTAGCGATACGTCTCTCTCGCCATGCTGAACCTCTAAGAGAGTTGAGTCTTCTCCTCTTGGGGGTTGGATGCTGTCTTCTCCGTAGATAGTCAGAGCTGCCCCATTCTTTATCAATTTTAGCTTTTGGTGAAGAGTCGATGGCACTATCTGGACGTTCAGGTCATGCAGCCATGGCCTGCCCAACAATAGGTTAAAAGAGGCCGGTACATCCAGTACGTGAAATTCAACCAATGTCTCCAAAGGCCTTACTGATAATGCGAATGATACCAAGCCCAGCACATCTCTTCTTATGTTATCATATGCCCAGACCACCTGATTACTAGGTGTGAAATGCTTCGACTTTAGTCCCAAGAAAACTGTTGTTCTAAGCGGACAAACATTTAATGCGGACCTGTTATCAATAAGAGTCACCGGGACCCATTTTTCCAAGCATTTAACGGTTATGTGCAGGGGTTTGTTATGATTCTTTCCTTCCGCTGGCAGATCCTTATCAGAAAAGAAGATGACTTTTGGCTCTACAACTGGCAGGATGAGTCCAACAAGCTGCTCCGGGGTCGTGTCTATTAAAACACTGGCCTTGTTCAAGACCTTCAGCACGACTTGTCTATGTTTGTGCGAGGCCATCAATAAGCCCCAAATGCTGACATTGGCTTGTGTTTTTTTGAGCTACTTCAGCACAGCGCCATCCTCCTCTTCGTGTTCTTTCTCTTTTTCTTTCTTGCTTAACTGTCCCTTTTTCAACTGAGTCGGTTTGAAATGCCGTCCACTCCTGGTTAGGTGTTTCACACCATCCATGGGGTCCCATAACCCCGGCATTGTACTTTCAGTCTGTCTTACTTCGTTTATGCACAAAGGGCTTTCAAATGCCCACAAATCATCTAACCCACTGACCACTGCTCTTCCTCTTCTTTCCTCATCATCCTCAATAGCCCACGTATTGTCAACTTCTTCCTAGATATCTTCCCCGATGTAATCCACGTGTTGTTCCCGAGCAGCCCAAAAATTGGTCCACTCAGTCCCATCTGATTTCAGCACGACCCTTACTAGCCAATAGGATTGCATCTTGTTGACATATATCTCCTCCTTAAAAAGTTAGGGAAGAGTAATGCCATCAAGTACGTGGCCGGATCACCTTGTTATCAATGAGATCCTGGATCTCGTGGCGCAGTCTCATACACTTATCAGTCAGATGTCCGTAGCCCTGGTGATAAGTGCAATACTGTGAAGCATTGTATCTCAGGGGAAGGGGATTAGGCACCGGCAAGGGATCTAATAACTTGATGAGCCCTTTCTCGATAAGTCGATTCAGGGCAATGGATAGTGAAATATTAAGGGAAGTGAAGACTCTTCTTGGCCATTGTTGTGCCTGTTGACCATTGCTTACCTGCTAAGTATTGTTGGATTGTTGAGCGAAAGATGAGGGGTTTAGAAGATTCACCTCATTCGAACGTGACACGAGGTTGGTGGCAGCAGATTGGTTTTGGTTGGTTGCAGGGAAGGTCCTCCTTAGTTTCTGGTTAGGCTCGATTTTTTCAATATCCCTAGATTGTATGGCGTCTTCATTCTATACCCCAGCATCAAACAACTGTTCAAAGGTAGAAAGTGGTTGTGTGATAAGGTAACACTTTAGTGAGGACTGCAGATTCTTAACCACGATCTTCACATGTTCTTTCTCAGTGGGCCGATTCGTCATTTTGGTGGCTTTGCCCCTTTACCTGGTCAGGAAATCAACAAACGATTTCCTGGCGCGTTATTGCTAGCTCTCGGGTGATTACATCCAGTTGGACATTGTAGCTATATTGACTGATGAATACAGTGGTTATATCTTCCCAAGTCCTGGTCTTAGCCACCTTTAAAGAGAGAAACCACCTTTATGCTGCCCCAAAAAGTGAGCGGTGGAACAATTGGGCCTTGAGCTGATCATCAATTCCCATTGGGGAGAGAGTTCCAACATATATTCTTAAATGAATTCGGGGGTCTCCAGTACCATCAAACTTCTCCATCTCTAGCATTTTAAATTTTTTGAGCAGTTTGGCATTTGGGACTAAGCACAAACTGCCTACATCTAGTACGTATTCTTCTACACCCTTAGCCTTTCTCGGCACCTTCTCCATTTTGTTGATCTTCTTCGCCAGTGCGGATTCCCTAGACTGGGCAGTGTTCTCTTCTTCTACCCCCACTGGGTGGGGAACCTGAGGTGGTTCAACAACTTATGATACCTCCGATCCTTGGTTATCGTCTCAGAAATCTTCGCCATTCTCATTGGTATCCTCTGGCTGTCCGTTGGCACCTAGCAAACGGGCTTGAATTGCCCGGATCTGCGCCTGACATTGGTTTTGAGCTTGAGTATGTTGCTCCATAGCTCTCTATACCTTAGTAATAGCCCTCATTAGATTTGTCAAGTTAACTTCATTCTCTGCCATTTTTGATGACTCAATTGGCTGCTGCTCAAATACTCTATAAAGTTTACCTGACCCTGATCTTGCCTAGACGCGTGTCGACTGTGATCTTTTCTGCTCAATGGTCTAGACCCAAAGGAAACCTGGATCCCAAAAGTAGAATAACCAGTATCAAAACACTTCCCGAACAAGATTTCTGGCAATAGATAACAAAACTTCCCAGATACCCGAACAGCAAACCACAAATAGATAATAACGAAAGCCATGATAATGCCCCTGTTGAGCTCATGTTGGCAGTGTAACAACAGGACGACCCAAAAACCAGAATGATGGCTAAGAAGGGGATTGACTAAATTTTAGAGGGAAGGTTCATCTAAACGAAGAAACAAGCGGCTTTTCGACAAGAAAACCATTCTAACCATCAAGAGACCAATTCGAACTAGGATTCTAACAGGCAGCACTCCGGTAGGAAAGCAAGGCTAGCTCACACGGGTATAACAAAGGTTCGAATGAAGCGAGCTTAATACAACAACGGGGAAAAAACTAACAACCCAAAAAGAACTCAGAAGAGAGAGAAACTATCCTAGAGGCTTCCAAGGAAAGCACGGGCATGGTCCCGAAAAGAATACTACGGCGTAAAAACCAAACATGGTAAAAAACAAAACCTGGGTAAGAATCCGAAGGAAAAACTAACCTAAGAAAAGGATAACAGAAAACTCGGGCTGACCTAGGAAAGGAGCTAGTCTAATCCGGACAAATAATTCTAACAATCGCAATCAAAACATACAATTAGCAAAACGCATAATCTTACTAGGGTTAGCAGCACCTAACGGGGAGTTCTAAGCTACAATATGCAAAAGGCCGATTTTGGTCAATCGGATAGGGTACCTTCTGAATAGAGCCGGGTATATACCTCCCATGCAGAACATGGTCAAACAGTATGCTCGAGCTCTTTTACTGCGCCTATGATAGCGTATAGTCAGTAAGGATTGCCCGTCTTCTCAACAATCCCCGAAACGGATGAACGTTTAGGGTATCAGGTCGACTAGGCAGGGGGGTTTGAAGAACAATGCACATGCATGCGAAAATGAAAATGAGAAATTCTTACTAAGAACCAATGATATTTTCAAGTCTAGCCCTCTTATTTGATTTTTATAAACAAGTCCCCAGCAGAGTCGCTAGAAAATACAGTGGCGTCAAAATTTTTGAGATTTTAGAAATGGTCAAAATAAGGGAATTCAAAAGATGTTTAGAAAATATTTTAACACCTTGAAAATTAAATTTTAAAAAACCCCTTTTTATTTGACAATGGAGTCGCCACTTAATTTTTGAGAAAAACTAAGAAAAACAAAAATAGCTATTGATCTTTAAAACGTTTAACCAGAGAAAGAGGATCCGGGGGATAAGGTACGAATCAGGAAAGGTGTTAGGCACCTTGTTCGCCCAACCGTATGGTTGGCATCTACTAATTATCATTGGTTCTTTAATAAAATTTTTCAAATGCAAGAAAATAAAAAAAATGAAGGCAAAGAGAGAACATTCAAAATCAAATATGAAAAATATATTGCATAGGTATATAGAACGCCAAATAAAACAGGTATTAAAAAGAAAAATCCTAAGTCCTGTGGCATGCAATTCTAACTAAAAGATATATGAAACACTCCCATATGCAATTTTATCAAATTAAACTAACTGCCATGATTTACATAAAAGAACAAAAATATGTTAGAAATTGCTAAAAATTGCTAAAATTATCTAAACATGAATTGCTATAAAATAAGTTAAACTAATCTAAACACAATTTAAATAAACTAAAATATGCATATTATCAAAATGAACTAGGTTGATGAATTAATAAAAGAAATACGAAATAAAAAATAAGAGATGCATAAAAGAGAAAATTCTACATAAAAAAAGCTTACTAACAAAGAAATTTAAAATAAGGGTTTTATAATAAAAGAGAATTTAAAGATTTAAGGAAAAAAAAAAGTTCACAAAAGAAGAATTATGCTAAAAATAAAAAGATTAGAAAATGCTAAAAAGAAAATCAAACTATTTATATTTTAAAAGAAACACGAGAAAATAAAAGGAAAAGAAAACAAAAGAGAAGAAGATTAAACATAGGGAAGAAATCTAGCTTAAAGGACTTTTTTTTATAATTTTTGGGTTTAGTAAAATGAAAAAAAATAATGCTAACATTAAAGAGGAAAAGAAAAGGACAAAAAGAAAAAGAAAAATAAATTTGATAATAATAAGACAAGAAAAGAAAAGAAAATATAATATTACAAGAAAAATAAAGCTAGTAAAAAAGAAAAGAAAAGAAAAGGCAAATAAAGTGCTAGAAAAGAAGGTTACACTAATATTAAAGAAAGGAAAAAAAATGTTAGAATATTAAATTAATGCTAAGAAAATAAAATGACATTAATATTACAAGAAAAGAAAATGGTACATTGAAATGAAAAATTTACATTATAAAAGAAAAATAAATGGAACATTACAAAGAAATTAAACTACATTGAAAAATAAAAGAAACTAATCATAACTATTTAACTCAAATATGAATGTAGTATTGAAACTATATTCACATAAATGTAAGTGCATCATTATAACAATTAATAACATTAATGAGTTGTAATTGCCAAAATATATTAGTATTAAATTGATGAATTAGAAAACTTAATGTAAGTAAACAAATAAATAAAACAAGTAAGCCAAATAAGCTAAAACTTAAATTTTAAACATAAATAAAGCAATTATAAGTAATACAAAAACATAATAAAGATGAAACAATCAAATTAACCCGATCACTCCAAAGAGGTAGAAAATGGAGCTAGAAGGACCGGGGATCCAAACAAAGTACCTGGATTGCTAAGGAATTCTCAAGTCGTGAATGTGCTTCAATGGTCCAATCCTCGGATGGTGATCCCAAGCTAAGGTTTCAATGTAGGTATCGGAGGTTTGGATCTTGATATTTCGGCAGGACTTCGGCGTCAGGGCTCGAAATTACTCGGCGACTCGGCAGAGTTTCTCTCACTAAACCTCTTACTAAAATTCTATCCTGAAAACGTACCAAAGGGTACGGTATTTATAGAATTCTTCAACCAATGAGGTGTTGCCACATTCTGGTGCATGTCAGGCCATTTGAAGTTGGCGGTCGCCAGGTTGGAGGTGGCGATCGCCATGTCTAAAAAAGGTTCCACGAGGTTCTATTGGCGGATGCCACAATGTGAGTTGGCGGCCGCCATGTTGGAGGTGGTGGTCTCCATTTTTTGGCTAGGGTTTCCAAGAGCTTCTATTGACGGTCACCAAATGGACATGGCGGTCGCTGCATTGGGAATAACTTGCATAACATGTTATTGGTGGTTCGACATAATTTCATTTGTTTGAAGGTTCTGGGTTCAAATACTGAGCTTGGATCACTTCCCGAGGATCGAACTGAAGCACCATTCCAATTGTTTTCATCATCGAATTCACCTAAGATTAGGTAGGGTCAAATTGGGGTGTCTACAAGGGTGCCTAGTTTTCTAAGGATTGAAAGATTTTCCTAGCACACCCGAGCTTAAGGTGGTTAGTCTTCTAGGGCTTGAAATAACCAAATGGCCGTCACTCACACACGAACCTAAGGTTTTTATTGCTTTAAGATACTTTCTGCATATCACTTGTTTCGATTGCACTTATATATTCTGCTCATCTTCTTATTTTCAGGTTGGCCAGTATATTCGGGGCTTTGGCGGCTTTGCCTCGGGCGAGGTGTTGGAGTGGTATGATGCCCTCCCTGCTCCTAGTCGGGCTCTTGTTAATGCCTCCGACTTTACTCGATTCATACCCCTGTTGGGTAGGACGAGCAATGACCGGGTCTGACTCACAGCCCTGGATGAGAGGTGGTGGGATACCACCAATGCCTTTCACTTTACTACGTTCGAGGCTACTCTGATGCCTCTGAACTTTTCACTGATCACCGGCATCAAGTCGGCAGTGCTCCCATCTCGTTCGATCCTACCATCGCTTGTTTGGCTGATGCTCTGACTTGTCTTCTAGGCGCTGTTGCAGTTCAGATGGACATAGATCGAGTCATGTACACATGGTTCTTTGACCACTTCCGCCATTTCCACTGCTTAGAGCCCTGCCATTTCGAGTGGGTTGCCCGCGGATTTCTTCTGTACATGTTCGGTACCTCCTTATTTTCGAACAAGGAGAATTCCATTCATCTTCACTATCTGGGTGCCCTCTCCCGCCTTGACCGAGGAGCCACATATGACTGGGGAGGAGCTGTTCTCGTCACGCTCTACGGCTTAATGAGGGCCTTGACCTAATTCCCCTAAGAGCTCAGCATCAAGGCATACTGGAGGGTTTGGGAGGTATGCTTTGGTTTTTACACATTATTCATTCAATTCTTCTGTTATCAGTATCTGTTCATCTTGCTAAAATCTCTTCTTTGTAGCTTTGGACATATGAGTTCCTCGGGCTTCATGTCCCGGTGAACTCCTTTGTGAACCCTCTAGTCATTCCCCGTGCAACTCAGTGGGGCCGAGGTCTGAAGGAAAAGAAGGCGGGGGGAAGGACATTGATAGATTTTGGGCATCTTTAGACCGGCTGACCCCTGACCAGGTACCATTTTTCACTACTTATTGTACTGTACACTGTTCACTATTTTTTGCATTCACTATACACTGAACACTAAACTAGTTACTATTCACTACACTGTCTCTTGAATATTGACTATTGTTTACTGCACTGATTACTGTTCTCTGCACTACACTGTGAGCTGATCACTGTTCTTAGCAATGTTCTCTGTTCTGTGCACTGGTCACTGCACTGTACACTGAACTACTCACTGCTCATTGTACTGATCACTGTATTGCTCACTACTCACCATACTGATTGTTGCACTACACTGTACACTGAATTTTTACAGGTGCACTAGGATGTCTGAAGGGGGATAGAGGATCGGACTGGCAAGGATCTAATGCGTAGCCGTGAGGGCACCTCGATGCGGATCCTATTGGAGGGACCCTTCGGTCAAGAGTACTATTTAGGAGAGAGGCTGGTCCGCTGGTCACTCGGCCTCGACCACTTTAGGATTCCAATTGTTCCTCCAGCCCGCATGCGCCGGACCGACCTCCTGAGCCGCATTGACATGTTACTGGAGATGATGGGGACCCACGCCTCAGAGCTGCTCGGACTTGAGGGGGATTACACAACTTAGGCCTGGGTGCATCTGTTAGGATCATTAGGTCCCAGCTCAGCTGCACATGGTGGCAGGAGGAGGAGAAGGGCACCAGAGGCTGCTGATGTTGGTGCTGGAGCTGATGTTGCTCGCGCTGGAGCTGGAGGAGGAGGGGTGATGGGTCCTGATTTCCCATGAGATATTCATACTATGGCATATGGCTTCCCTTTCTCCCTTCTGATCCCAGTCCCATCGACCTCCAAGTTCAGGGTTGAGATTGGCCAGGTCTGTCCTTTACTCTTACTCCTTTCTTTTAGTTACTGCTTTACTTGCCAAGCTTTCTTGAAATGCCTCTTTTTCTTTTACAGTTTAATCAGGCGTGGCTGGATCGTGTGATGCTGATGCTTATGGGTTAGAGAGCACTGATTCGTCAGCTGGATGCCACAGTTCGAGCAGCTGGCATTATTTTTACTCCAGTGGCCATAGTGAGTACCTTATAACCCTTTTAACTTTTTTGCACTTTTCTATATTCTGTTCTGATTCTTACTTCCTTTTTAACAGCCTCTGGTACCAACTACCAGCATAGTACAACCACAGGCTCCAATCCAGCCTTCGGCTCTTGTCCCAGCTCCAGCTCGAGGCCGTGGATCCTGTGCTTCCTCCTCTAGAGCTAGCTCCAGAGGGTCCATCTCTTCTGCCAGAAGCCACTCCTAGGTTGTGTCCTCTTCTTCAGACGGTGGAGATGACAGTGATGGCATGGAGGAGCTATTTGAGGATGTCAGCTTTGATGAGGTTGATCTTTCTTCTCGTTGGGTCTACCAGAGGCGATGAGCGATATTGAGAGAGATTCCCCCCTTTATGATACATTTAGATACATTTATTTATGATACATTTGGTTGTATGGGCTTATGTTCCCTAGTTTATCAATTGTTGGGCCTGGGTGCCCCAATTTCACATTCTGATACATTCTGTTACCTTTTGATACATTTAGGCCTTCGTGCCATTTACTGCTTTATATATTCATCTGTTGCACGACTTTCCCTTATTTGCTTCTTAAACTATTCTAGATGCATGATACAAGTTTCAAAAATTATAAAAACTGCAAATATAACATGCCCGCCACTTTTGAACATAGCGATCGCCGTAATCCATAGTGGCAATCGCCACAAAATCCAAGAGACACATGGTGGTCGGGCAAATATAACATGCCCGCCACTTTTGAACATAGCGATCACTGTATTGTGTACTTTTAAGCTGGCGGCCCCACATTCCAAGGTGGCAGTCGCCACTATGATTGTACCTTTTTTGAACTTTTGACGCCCAGCCCTCTCATGCCTTATAAATACTACTCTGAAGGTCCCCTATTTTTTGTTACTTTCATCAGAATGGCTTCTTTCTATGGTCCACTCTCTACATGGCTTGAGGAGTTTTCTCATATCGAACGTTTGAATTTTGTCACGTTTGGCATCAACTCCCTATTTTCTCTGATGACTGTTATGATTGACGGACCATTATTGAAAGCCGCTGTTCAGCTATGGGACCCATAGACCCATGTCTTCCGTTTTGGTTTAGAGAAGTTATACCCCACTATGGAGGAATTTGCTACTATTTTAGACCTGACCCTGCGGAGCTCTGTTGTTGTTCCCACTTTCTTCCTTTCGACTCGACAATAGATAATACAACTCTGTGTCCTATCCGGGATGGAAGCTTTTCTCTTGACATTTGATGACTTCCTTGACATTCCTTGGATTATTGAAAGGTTTTGTTCTACTGGCGATCTGAGCGATCTTAGTTTCCGGTTATGGCGACGCTATGCCCTATATTTCTACCTCCTGGCTCAATACCTTCTCATCTTTTCTGATGGACGAGTCAGCTGTACACTAGTTGCTATTGTGGGTCAAATGTGGTCGGGCGAAGACTTTATCCCACTGGTTCTGGCTGAGACTCTAATTGGCCTAAATGCTGTTCACCGCGGCGAGACTACCACCTTTGCTGGCAGCTCCTTGCATCATTAGGTAAACTCGACACCTTTCACATTGTAGGCTAAAAACACACGGCCCCTGATAATTGCCTCCCACTTGCCTCTTCCACGAGTCTCCAACGATCAATTCATCCACCCTCAGTCCTCATAACATTAATCAAGTCGGTAGCGGCGAATCGTGAAGTGTATCTTCCTCTATCGGAGTTCCTTCATTGTGATCTCAACACCTTTGCGGTACCACCTCCCACATGCCTCTTCCATGAGTTTTCAACGATCAATTCATCCATTGCCCGGGCTTTTTGTTAGGGACCTTCTCCTGCGCCCTCAAGGGGAGCCGTTTCATCCTAACTGTACCCAAAATTCTTGCACGCTCATATTTTGTCATATACTTTGATGTCTTTCGAGGTCACCCTCTCAGCTTCTTGACCGGTCCCCTTGTACCGCTTCATTTAGTTTAGGTTCGGGCTTAAAGGGCTCATCATCATATCCTCCGTTCATCTCGTAATCCTCATCGGCCATTTGAGACTCCCTTCCAATCTGCTTTATTTCCTTGCATGGCTTTTCTCTTTATTGCATTCTCTTTGCCTTTACGTCTTTATTGCAGATCTGGCTGATGGAGAAGGTGAACCTTATGCAAAAATCTCCCATGGATAGGTACAGTGCTTCAACTCTCCTCTACTGCCCTTATTATCAGATATGTAGTACTGAGGCAGCTTGGCGGCAGTATCTCTCTTCTTTGTTAGGCCCGGACATCACTTGGCAATGTTCCTGGTGGTGGATTCCTACCATGACCTTGACTACTATGGATCACCCCGGCGTTCTGCTGATCAGCTTACGATTGTCCACTTTTTATTATCCACATCGGATCATGTGACAGTTTAGTCGAAGCTAGATTATCTTCCACGGCGTCCGAGGTCGTTTATTTTTGTCTTTACTGCGGGCCCCATTTCTGGCAACATATCAGGAGGCTTGGTTGTCTCGTTCACAGATGGAGATGCAGGAGCTGTAGTGCCCAGAGCTTTTCGACGAGTATAAGACATGGTTGATGCAAGATAGGGAGAAGAGAGACAAAGAAGAAGGGAAATAGGAAACATGAAACAAAGAGGAGAAAGATTTGAGGCTTCCTGCCTTGTTTTAAAGATTTCATAGCTTTCCTTATTTTATTTAGAGCTTGGGACTTGTGCGCCCTTCTTTTATTTTCAAAACCTTATAACCAATGCCAGAATGAGACAGTTCACTTTATGTTAAGGTGGTTCCAAGTTATCCAAAAAAATTTGATTTTCGCAATTAAATGACTTTATTATCAAAACCCAAACATAGATTTCTATTGCTCTAACTTGGCTTCAAAGATGGTTAAAACAAATAATGTGGCTGGACTTCTTAAAAAAAGATGCGTACGTATCCCAAGCAAGTAGAATCAGGCCTTGACGTAGTTCAGGCTCGGTTTACTCTCGGGTATTAACACGCTCCTTTTATGATGCCTTAACTTTTGTCACGCCCTTTCGGGTTTTTAACCTTATGGGCTGTTCTAACTTTTGCCTGGGTCGCTTTTCGGTTTTTAACTCAATGAGTTTTTTATTTTATCTTTATTTTTCTCTTAAGAATAGTACTTTTTAAGCTGATCAAGGTTGATTGGAGTGGAGAACACATTGTCATCCAAATTTATGATGATTACTGCACCACCGGTCTTGATTGTTTTGATAAAAAATGGCCCGGACCAATTTGGCTTGAACTTACGCCTTGAGTCGAATATGGGAGCCCTAATTTCCATAATAACCAGATCTCCTTCTCAGAGATCCTGGGTTTTGACCTTCTTGTTGAATGCTCGACCTATCCTCATTTAGTACCCTTGTATATGAAATAGGGCCTGCAGTCTTATTTCTTAAAACAAAAGTAGCTCTTCCATCCGATTCCTCTGCCATTTTGCTTCTGGAATACTAGCCTCAGCTATTACTCTTAGTGAAGGGATTTCCATCTCAATAGGCAGCACAGCTTCCATCCCGTACACTAAAGAATATGGCGTGGTTCTCGTCAAAACTATAATCGACGTCCTGCGTCCACAGAGTGCAAATGGTAGGTGTTCTGGCCAATCTTTATGTGAACTGATAATCTTTTGCAGAATCTTCTTGACGTTCATGTTTGCCTCCTTGACTGCCCCATTGGTCTATGGTCGATATAGCGACGACTTGTGGGCCACTATCTAGTATTCTTTAAAAAGATCCAAGATCTCACCTTGAAAGTGCGAGCCATTATTTGAAATGACCTTATAAGGAACCCCGTACTGGCAAATGATGTTTTATCTGATGAATTGGGCAACATGTAAAGCTTTCAATATCGAGTAGGTGTCTGCTTCCACCCACTTGGTAAAATAATCAATGGCCATCAAAATGAACTCGTGCCCATTTGACGCATTTGGTGTTACCTTGCCAATCACATCAATGCTTAAGACTGAGAATGGCCATGGCAATGTCAGGTTATACAGTTGAGATGGGGGAACGTGTATAAGGTTTGCATGAATCTGACACTTAAGGAATCTTCGCACGAACTGTGTACAGTCTGTCTCCATTGTCATCCAAAAATATCCTTGTTCTAGGATCTTCTTAGCTAACATGTTTCCACTCATGTGAGGCCCACAAACTCCCGCGTGTATTTCCTTCATCAACTCTTGCCCTTCTTTACTGTTGACAAACAGCTTGTTGACTTCGGAATGCCCTCGTTGATACAGTCTTCCCCCACAAATGATAAATTGTGCATATAATCTCCTTATTGCTCTTTTATCCTTTTTACTGGCGAACATGGGATATTCTCCTTTTTCCATGAAGTTTTGAATGTTAAAATACCACGAAAGTTCATCGGTGCTTTCCTCGATTGCAGTTGTCATCTCGTATGCTAGCTTTCTCTTTTACTCGATTATCAATGGCCTCATTCTGACCCCGGGTGGTATGTCAATCATTGATGCCAAGATAGCCAATGCATCAGAAAACTTGTTCTGCAGCCTCGACACATGAGTGAAAACCTCTGATTCAAAGTATGATATTAGTTTTTCTAACTCTTGATGGTAGAGAATAAATGTTAAGTTCTTGACCTTCCATTCTCCTCTTGCTTGTGAGACCACCAATGCTAAATCCTCGATGACTTCCAATTTTTTTGTCCCTAGTTCTAAGGCTATCTCCAACCCGGTTAAGTATGCTTCATACTCTGCTTGATTGTTGGTGACATCGAAATTGAGCTTCAAAGACAAAGGAATGTGTGATTCGTCAGGAGTAACAAGAAGAACTCCTATTCCATAGCCATATTGATTAGATGCACCATCAAAATATAGAGTCCACTTGTCATCCCCAACTCCCACCAAATGTTCATCAGGGAACTGAAATTCTGTGTCTTCATCTCCCTCAATTGGTTGGTCTACTAGAAAATCTGCTATCTCTTTGTCTTTGACCAATTTTTGAGTGACATACTTGAGATCAAACTCTGATAGTAGCAGCCGCCAACGGGCCAGCATTCCTGTCAATGTTGGTTTCTCAAATAAGTATTTTAACGGGTCCATTCTGGAAATTGTATTCGTTGTGAAAGACAGCATGTAATGCCTCAGTTTTTGGGAAGCTTAAACCAAAGCCCAACACGTCTTTTCCAATTGCGTATATCGTATTTCTGACCCCGTCATCTTCTTGCTCAAGTAGTAGACTGCCCTCTCAATTTTATTTCTCCTTCTTGTGCTAGCACACATCTCATAGCTGAATCAGTCACTGACAAATAGAGAATCAGTGGCCTATCAAGTTTGGGAGGAGCCAGAACAGGTGGGTTTTGCAAGTACTGACGCACGGCTTTGAAGGCGTCTTGGCATTTCTGTTCCCATTCAAATTTGACCCCTTTCTTCAGCAGGCGGACGAACGACTCGCAGGTAGTTGTCAGCTTAGCTATGAACCGCCTAATGAACTGTATTTTGCCCAGAAAACCCATGACTTCTCATTTGGTCTTTGGAGGAGGCATTTCTAAGATTACTTTAATCTTAGAAGGGTCGACTTTAATGTCTTGTTGACTAATCATAAAATCGAGCATCTTTCTGGCGGTGACTCCAAAGACACTTCTGTGAGTTGAGCCGCATCTTGTATTTCTGAATCCTCTCAAAGAACTTTTGCAGAGCTATAATGTGGCAATCCCGATCTTTGCATTTCATTATCATGTCAACCACGTATACCTCGACCTCCTTATATATCATGTCATGCAGCAAAGTTGTGGCAGTTCTCTGATAGGTTGCCCCTGCATTCTTCAAACCAAACGGCATCACACGATAACAATAAGTGTCCCAGGGTATAGTGAACGCCATCTTTTATCTATCTTCAGGGTCCATTAGAATCTGATTGTACCTAGAGAACTCGTCCATGAATGACAAGAGAGCATGCCCCGCTGTACTGTCTACCAAGACATCAATGCGCGGTAGTGGAAAGTCGTCCTTCAGACTGGCTTTGTTAAGATCTCGAAAATCCACGCAGACCCGAATGCGTCCATCTTTCTTCAAAACTGGAACAATATTGTCTACCCATTTTGGATACTCGGTTATCATCAAAAACCCTACATTGATTTTCTTGGAGACCTCTTCTTAGATCTTCAGAGCCCATTCTGGCTAGATCCGTCTTAACTTCTGTTTGACCGGTTTAGTGTCAGGGTACCAAGGGATATGGTGTTGGACAATGTCGGAATCAATGCAAGGCATATCCTCATAAGACAATGCAAATACGTCTTTGAATTCTTTTAATAAAATTATTAATTGCTCACGTTCAACTAAAGATTAAGAAGAACCAATTTGTACAATTTGGGGATTAGTTTCATTACCCATATTTATTGACAAAGTTTCTCCAATTATTGGTTGAGCGCGCATTTTTTCTTCTCTTTTTATTAAAAATTCTATTTCTTTGGGGATATCCCGTCGAATTTAAAATCATCGAAAAGCGTATGAAATAAATCAAACAAAATAGAGTAACCAAAAATCTCATTTATTTCATCAAAGAGAGAAGGGATTACATGCTCAAAAGCAGGGGGAGATGCACAGATAGATGTGCTCTTAACCACAACTCACATAACTCCAACTCTGACTTGGGACATGCAACATACAAATTACAGGACTCTACAGACCAGTTTTTTATATCCCTTGCAGCCGCATCCACGATGAGCTTGGTGTAATCAGCTGGTGCGTTGTGGCCCAACATTAGACAGTTCTGATTGATTATGTGCATCTGAGCCATCTTCTCGCTGAATAATTCTCCCATGTTAATGCCATGTAGTTTATCCATCTAATCTTCTTCCTGAACTTTCGCTTCTTTTTCTATTACCTCCTCTTCCTCTCTGTCTAACAATTTGTGGTTGAAGAAGATTTCCAATCCTGGTAGCTTTTGATTAGTTTCTTTGTCAATCCACGGCTCTAGGAAGGCACAGTATGGAAAATTCTCTAATTCCTTAACCAAGTGGCTATTTAGCATTCCTGAGTATTTGGATTTATGCCCATTTCGTCCCCCTTTTGGCACTTCCAAATCTTCCTTCGTCAGCCTGTACCCAAGACCGAAGCATTACGAAGCTGGCAATACCTAAATGGGTTCCAGAATTCCTTGTTGCTTACGTCCTAGCCCCATGCCAGGGAAGTAGGACATATGCTTCATCATTGTGACTGCATGGGGGCTGATGTAGTTCTCTTCTTCTTTCAACAACATTTGCACAGCTAAAGTCTCGTCATAACAAAATCCACTCAAAAACACGTCTCCTTCTCCATGTTGAACCTCTAGGAGAGTGGAGCCATCTTCTCTTGGGGCTTGAATACTATCTTCCCCGTAAATCATTAGCACTGCCCCGTCTATGATCATCTTTAGCTTCTGGTGAAGGGTGGAAGGTACAGCTTGGATATTTGGGTCATGGAGCCATGGCCTTCCCACCAACAAGTTAAAAGATGCTAGCACGTCCTGCACATGAAACTCGACCAAAGTCTCCAATGGTCCCACCGACACTACAAATGATACTAACCCAAGCACATCTCTTCTTGTGTTATCATAGGCCCGGACTCTTTGGTTGCTGGGTGTGAAATGATCTGGCTTCAACCCTAAGCAGACAACTGTTTTGAGTGGAAAAACATTTAATACAGATCCATTGTCAATAAAAGTCACTAGAACCCATTTCTCCAAGCATTTAACAGTGATGTGCGGTGGCTTGGTATGGCTCCTCCCTTCTAACGGCAAATCCTTATTAGAAAATGAAATCGCCTTTAGCTCTGCTGATGGAAAAATGAGCCCGATAAGCTATTCTGGAGTTGCATTTATTGAAACATTGGCCTTGTTCAGGACCTTTAGTATATCCTGTCGATGTCGATGTGAAGCCATCAATAAGGCCCAGATACTAACGTTGGATTGCGTTTTCTTCAACTATTTCAGTAAAGCATCGTCTTCTTCCTCTTGTTCCTTCTCTTTTCCCTTTCCACTCGCTTGTCCTTTTTCGAGCTGAGCAAGCTTGAAGTGTCGCCCACTACTGGTCAAGTGTTCTACTCCTTCTTCGGGATCTCACAGTCCCGACATTGCATTCTTAGTCTGCCTTACCTCATTGACACATAAAGGGTTTTCAAATGCCCACAGATCATTCAAGTCATTTCTTGTCGTTCTTCTCCTTTTCTCTTCATCTTCGATTGCCCATGTATTGTCGACATCTTCCTAGATATCCTCTTCAATGAAATCTATCTGCTGGTCCCAGGCAGCCCAAAAATCAGTCCATTCATCTCCATCTAACCTTAACACAATCCGGACCAACCAGTAGGACTACATTTCATCCACATAAACCTCCTCCTCAAAAATTCAAGGATGGGTAATGCCGTCTGGCACATGGCCGAATCCATATGGCCGTGCTGGGTAATCCAATGGCCAGTCATCCTTCTCATTATGATCTTCCTCTTCATGGTGATTGGCTTGAATCACCATTTGATACCCCTCCCAAGCGTCGTCGTTTCATTCTTCCATCATGTCTCAACTGTTTCCAGCCATAAACAATGAACACGACGACTGATCCTCCACAGCTAGAACACATGGGAACGTTAGATGTGCCGAACAGATGTATCGACTAGGATCCTCTGGCTACCCCAAATACATGCAATTCACCCCGGCCTGTTTGGCATGATTTAGCAGTGGATTGGTTGTAACGTTTGGTTTTGGAGCGATGGATGGTAACGGGATAACCTTGTTATCAATGAGGTCCTAAATCTCATGACATAACCTTATATATTTGTCAATCAGATGCCCATGGACTTGGTGATATGCACAGTACTGGAAAGCATTGAACCTCAGAGGTAGGAGATCAGGTGTAGGCACAGAATCCAACAGCTTGATAAGCCTCTTTTTGACAAGTCAGTTTAGAGCTGTGGACAACAGCATGTTAAAGGGAGTAAAGACTCTCTTTGGCCTTTGCTGTGACTGCTGGTTGTTGTTCAACTGCTGGGTACTGTTTGAATGTTGGGTGGAAGATGAGGGATTCAGAAGGTTAACCTCGTTCGGGTGAGAAACAAGGTGGGAAGAGGTGGACTGGCTCTGATTGTTGGTGAGGAAAGACCTCTACGGTTTCTAACTAGGTTCGAACTTCTCAATGCCCCCAGATTGAATTGCATCTTTAATTTGCACCTTAGAATCAAATAGCTGCTCAAAAGTGGAGAGCGATTGTGTGATCGGATAGCGTTTCAGGGGAGAATGCAATTTTTTCACCACAATCCTTACTTGTTCCTTTTTAGTCGGCCGATTTATCATCTTGGCCACTTTTGCTCTCTATCGAGTAAGGAAGTCTACAAATGACTCGACTTTCTTGACGAGTGGTTTCCAGCTTCCGAGTGGTCACGCCTTGATGGACGTTGTAACTATACTGGGTAATGAAGGCTGTGGCTATGTCTTCCTAGGTTCTGGTCTTAGCAACATCTAAGGAGAAGAACCACCTCTGAGATGCCCCCAAAAGAGAGCAGTGAAAGAGTTGAGCCTTCAACTGGTTGTCGATCCCCATGGGGGAGAGGGTACCGACGTACATTCTCAACTGAATTCGAGGATCACCAGGTCAATCAAACTTTTCCATTTAAGGCATCTTGAACTTCTCTGATAGCTTAGCATCTGGGAACAAGTATAGTCCTCTCACGTCCATCATATATTTTTCCACCCCTTTTGCCTTCATCAAACCCTTTTCCATGCGGTCAATCTTTTTTGCCAGCGGAAACTCCCTAGATTGAGCAGTGTTTTCCCCTTCTACCAAGATCGGGTGGGGAACTCGAGGTGGCACAACGACCTATGGTACGTCTTGTCCCTGGTTATCATCTTAGAAATCTTCACCATTTTTATTCGTATCCTTCGACTATCCATTTACACTTGGAAAACGGGCCTAAATCGCCCAAATCTATGCTTGGCACTGGTTCTGAGCTTGGGTTTGCTATTCTACGGCCCTCTGTATGTTAGTAATGGCCCACATCATGGCTGTCAGATTCACTTCATTCTCTGCCATCTCAGATGATTCAGCTGATTGATTGTTTAGATATCCTATACAGTCAACCTATTACTAATCTAGCCCAGACACGTGCTGACTGTAATCTTTCTGGCTCAATGGTTTAAACACGAAGAAAACCTAGATCCCAAAAATTGTAACAACCCAAACTCGGGATCTCACTCTCAAAATAATAAGTCTTACATGCATTAAATATATCACCCTTATGCTTACAACATAAGGTTCCAAAACTAAAAAAAAAACATGCAAAACATTATATGATCCAAAAGAAAAAAAAAGAAGACCACAGCTCTTTCACCCCATCCAGCTCCTCTAGATCAATCTGCGTGATCATAAGCACCTGAAAAATATTTTTAAATCCCACATCGTGAGCCAAGGCCCAACAGAAACTAAACAAACATGTAATAAAAGCTAAACATGCTAACGTAATAATATGAATGTTACGACTCTCTTGAGCCTCGAAAATAGTTTTTATAACAATCCACAATGATTCACATGCAATCCATCTTATTGGGCTTTTACCGAAGGACCGCCACACCATCTAATGCATATTTTTGGGCTTTCACCGAAAGACTGTAGCCCCATCTAATGCATCATCAACCAGAGTTAACATTCACCCAATCATGAATCAATATCATGCTTCACATAACAACGTCATTCCCGAGAATGACAAAAAAAAGAAACTCCCAAGGTCACATCACAACCTACTAAAAAAGAAAACACCCCTACAGGAGTTTAGTCGACTAAAAACCACCATTCAGTCGACTGAAAAGCTACTGAAATTCCACAAAATTCACCAGTGGACAAGTCAGTCGACTGAGTCATCAACTTTAGTCGACTGAACCCTCTCTCGGGCCATTCAATTGACTGAATGTCAGAGAAAAGCCCTAGCCGGCGAAAAGCTTCACAGATCCATGCACTGGTCCAAATCAAACCAACCCAACTCGCATTTTTTGAAACCCACGGACGTACACAAGTCTACAACTTCGAATGAAACCATAAAATACTTTTAAAAACCTTTCGTCCAACCAAAAGCAACCAGGCACGTTTTAAGAACATAAACCAACATTACATGCATTTTTAAATGATAAAAACACATACAATTCCACGCAGCACCCCTTTAAGACATGAGAGTTTAGGATCCTACCTCGTTGAGTTAAAAACTCGATGCCTCAAACTTTGTAAAAAACGAACTTCATCAAAATGAGATTTTGTTTGGATGAACACGGAGCCCTCAGCGAGGATAACAAGGATTTGCTATCTGCTCGCCAAAAATCAAACCCGAACCCAAAGAAAATCTAGAGAGAAGGTGGAGCTTTTGGTTTGAAAGAGAATGAAACTTAGTCAAGAAGTTTTGGATCTCTAAATATCTAGCGAAAGCTGATATTTATAAGGCCCACCCAAAAATTTTCCAACTTTTTGCCACAATGCCTAACGATCCCGACATCCGACCCGACATACATTTTAAAGCTCGAACATGCATGAAACGCCTATAAACAGGCTATTGTAAAAATAATAAATAACACGTCAAAAAATATTATAAAATTAAAATGGGACCGAGTCCCACAAAAATAGAGTCACTAGTATCAGACACTTCCCAAAAAAGAATTCTGACAACAAGTAGCAAACATCTCATATACCAAAATAGCAAATCACAAGCAGATAATTACTGAAACTGAAGCAATGCCCCTGTCGGGCTCATACTGACAGCATAACAATTGGACACCTGAAAACCAGAATGATGGCTAAGAAGGAGATCAACCAAATTCTAGTGGGAACGTTTATCCGAAGAATCTAAATGAAGAAACGGGCAGCACTCCGGCAAGAAAATAGTTCTAAGCTGAAGGGACCGATTTGACCTAAGATTCTAAGGGAAAACGGGAATCACTTCGGTACGAAAACAAAACTAGCTCACATGGGTGTATAAAACAAGATCCTAGACAAGGGTTCAAAGAAAGTGAGTCTAAACAAAAATGGAGGTATAAAACTAATAACCCGAGAAGAACCCGGAAGAGGGAGAAAAGCTACCCTAAAGGCTTCGAACTAGAACACGGGCATGACTCCGAGAAGGAAACTAACGGCATGAAAGCCAAACAAGGCGAAGAACAAAACTCAGGTAGGAACCCGAAGGAAGAAGTAACCTAGACAACAAGTGATAAGAGAAAACCTGGGCCAACTAACCTAAGCCGAACAAACAATTCTAACAAACGTAAGCAAAACATACAATGAACAAAAAAAATAATCCTACCGGGTTACAAGACCCAATGGGGTGTTTTAAGCTACTATATGCAGAAGTGGTCGATTTTGGTCAATAATTGGGGTAGCTTCTGAATAGAGCCAAGTATATACCTCTCATGCCGGGTGTGGTGCAGGACATGGTCAAATGGTACGCACAAACTCTTTTATCGCACCTATGAAAGCGTGCTATCAACAAGGCTTGCCCACCTTCCCAACAGCCCTAAACCAGTAAACTGATCAGGGTATCAAGTCGACTTAGTAGGGGGGTTAAGAACAATGCACATGCATGCGAGAATGCAAATGAGAAATTCTTATTAAGAACCAATGATATTTTCAAATCTAGCCCTCATATTTAATTTTTGTAAGCCAGTCCCAGCAGAGTTGTCAAAAAATACTGTGGCGCCGGAATTTTGGAGTTTTTATTGGTTAAAAATAAGAGAATTCAAAAGATGTTTAGAAAATATTTTAACACCTTGAAAATTAAATTTAAAAAACCCCTTTTTGTTAAAAATTGAGTTGCCACTTGATTTTTGAGAAAAACCAAGAAAAATAAAAATGGGCTACTGATCTTTAAAGCGTTTACCAGAGAAAAAGGATCTAGGGGCTAAGATACGAATTAGGAAAGGTGTTAGGCATCCCGTTCGCCCAACCGTAAGGTTGGCTTATACTAATCATCATTGATTCTTAATAAGATTTTTTAAATGTATGCAAATACAGAAAATGGAAGTGAGAAAATAACATTCAAAATCAAATATATAAAATACATAGCATATGTATATAGAACACCATAACAAAGCAAATAAGAAAAGAAAATCATAAGTTCTACAACATACAATTTCTAATTAAAGGATACATGAAGTTAACCCGTATGCAATAGTTCCAATATAAGAATAGAAAATATGCTAAAATCAAAATTAGGCTAAAATGGACATGAACCTTCTAACAATACTATTAAACAACATAAAATAACGTAAGTTATTCTAAAATATGATTTTAAAGAAAGTAAATAAAACATGCATATTACCAAAATAATCTAGAAATGTTAAAGAGAAATGTTAAACTAAAAAAAAAGTATGTGAAAATCCTATATTAAAGCTTAGCAAATAAAGAAAACATTTAAACTAACAATAAAAGTTTTATAAGAAAAATCCATTAAACCAAAAATAAAAGGTTTTAAAAGAAAAAGGAAGATACTAAAACCTAAGAAGTTAGATCTAACACTATTTGAAAACATTATTCGAAGATAAAATTAAACTAACAAGCTTAAGCTAAGAAATTATAGAATAAACATAAAAAAATTAAACTAACAAGCTTAAACTAAGAGATTATATAATAAACCTAAGAAAATTAAACTAACATTAAACGATTTGGTGAGAAAAGAAAAGAAAAGAAAAGAAAAAGAAAAAGGAATATTATTAAAGAAAACTAAATTAATATTAAAAGAAAAATACGAATGTAAATAACGACAATTACATAGCACTATAATAGCCGTTAACTAAGAAATATAAAATATGGGTGTAATATTGATAATTACAACCATATGTATGTAAGTACTTGAATTATAACAATAACGACACCGTTAGTCGTATTGCCAATTATGGTAGCACTAATTAATGAATTAACAAACTTACTGCAAGTGTACAATTTGAGTGAAGCAAATACAGTAAACAATCTAAGATTTGAGTTATAAAATGAATAAAGCTAATTTATCAAACTAACCACATTCATTACGAACCAAATGAATTCTAGTAACTAAAACAACTACATAAACAATATAAGGGCATATACAAGATAAAACAACTAAATTAACCTGGTCACTTCAAATAGGAAATGGAGATAGAAAAATTGGGGATCCAAACAGAATACATGGATCGCTAGTGAATCCTTGAGTCGGGAAATGGTGATCGGCAGTCCAATCCTCAAACGATGATCCAATCCAAGTTAGGGTTTTAGAGTTTCGGTGTCAGAGGTCTGGTTCTCGGTGCTTTGGCTTGGTGCTTTGGCTTGGTGCTTCGGCATGGGTTCAGCGTCGGGGCTCGTACTCTCTCGATGTTTCGACAGAGTCTCTCTCACAATTCTTCTATCCAGAAAAATGTACAAAGGGTATGGTATTTATAGAATTCTTCAACCAATGAGATGCTGACACGTTTTGGGACACGTTAGGCCATTTGGAGTTGGTGGTCACCGTGTTCAGCGTAGGCGGTCGCCACAAAAATCAAGCTTCCAAGAGTTTCTTATGGCGGTCGCCACAATGAAGTTGGCGACCCTATGGTTTGAATGTGGCGGTCGCTGCCTTTGGCTAGGGTTTTCAAGAGTTTCTTGTGTAGGTCGCCATAATGAACATAGCAACCTCAAGGTTCTAACATGGCGATTCAAGATGATTTCACTAGTTTAAAGGTTTTGATTATTAGGTTCAAATACTGAGCTTGGATCATTTCTTGAGGATCATACTGAAGCACCATTCCACTTATTTTCATCATCGTATTCACCTGGATCAACCAAAGATTGGCGCGATCAAATTAGGGTGTCTACAGACATAAGTTAAAGTCCCTAAAGCCATTGTCCTGCCATTCACAAGAGCTAAGAGGCAAGTGACAATAGCCCAAGCCCCACTTCTCTCAAACTCCCCAAAAGTGTCCTATTCTAAGGAGGCGATCTCGGTTTCATCATCTTCTTTAGCTAATTCTTCCAACGTAGATGCCATTTTTGAAATGGCAAAAAAGAAGCCCTCAATAGCTGATTTAACGAAGTTCCTCACCCTTAGGGGCTCTAAAAAGAAGGTAACTGTCTCAACTGCTACTCGGGCTGAAGAATTATAACAAGCGAAGGCCAATGATCTTGCTACCGAACTCTTCGAAGCTATCTCGAGGGGAGGTGAAGCGCTTTCCCTTCTGCCGAAGAAATCAAAGAAATCAGTGGAGGCGCAAAGGATTGAGGAAGGAGAAGGAGAAGGAGAAGGAGAAGGGGAGGAGAAGAGTAAGGGGAAGAATGTAGTGGAAATAGCCGAGGAGCCTTAGCCTTGACCCCCGAGCTGATGATGGGGAACTGCCCAATTACCATGGAGGACAAAGCTGGATCCCACGAGACAGCCTTTGGCCTATCAAAGGCCTTGCTTCTTCCTTTAGACATGGATGAGGTCTACAATTTCTGATATGACAAACTTGTCAAGTCTTTGATTCGCCACTCTGTCCAGATAGTTCTTCTTCTTACTTAGTTTTTTGTGTAAGTTTTCTAAAACATTATTTTTGAAAAAAATTTCTTCTTTTCTTTTCAAAGCCTCCAACATTTAGTGGTAGTGATGGAGCGAGTTGAAGCTCAGGAGGCCGAGCTGACAAAGCTGTGCAAGGAAAACTTCTCCCATCTTCATCAAATGTCGAAGATGGAAGCTAGCCTTCGGGAGAAGGTGAAGATTGTTGATGCCGTTCGGGCCCGGGCATCTGAGCTTGAAGTGGAGAATTCGTCACTTAAAAGACAGATAAAAGAAGGATAAGAAGCTTTGACTGTTGTTCAAGCTGCAATATATTATTTTCGGGGCAGCTTGGGATGCAGCCTTAAAGGCTGCTGGGGTGGAGGAAACTTTCCCCCCTCTATGCTGACATCCCTCTCTCGAGCAAGCAGACTAGAGAGGAAGATGAAGAAGATGAAGCTGAGGTCCTTGAGACGGGGGCAGTTGATGGAGTGCCCTCGGTTGATGAAGTGCCTCCTGCTTCGGAGCAGCATTCTACTGGCGATCCTCTAGCCCCTAGGGGTGAACTCGAACAAAAAGTGGAGTTTCTAGCCTCTCCTTAGAGAGTTTTCCTTATATATCTTTTGTAAGACCCCAGAGCCCCTCCTTTTTTTCCCTTCTTCTAAGTGCAATGCTCTTTGGGGATTATGCTGTACTTCTAAGGGTTTTTATTCCTTTTCTTTTTTTTATCTAATGAAAATTTTTTATTTATTTATTTCTCTGAGCCGTGTTCTTTCAATTTGTTTAGGTTTAATGTTGAGTCATTAAACTCATAAGTTTAGCACCAATATTAAAGTTTAGTCATTCTAAGTTTGGCCTATTCTTCCAAGCATAGGTTATAACCTTCACCTTCTATACTTGGGGTTTTTTTAGTTCAGATAAGAAACTTCGAACTTAAGCCATCCAATTAGCTTTTTCATCCTAGCATGGGATTAGATCTTTCACACTAGGGATGTATTAGTTCGGTTATATACTTCGAACTTTATTATTCTAACTCATTAGGGCATAAAGCATACCAGCTTAGTGTCCCTTAGTTTAGAGTAGCTCTACGTCGAACTAGTTTCAATTTTTCCAAGAAGGTTGTTTCCTAACTTGGGTGTATTCCTCTAGATTTAGGAGTTTTGTTCTGTTAAACACTGAACTTGAGACTAAACTGTTATAGGGACTGCCCCCCCAAGTTCTTCATTTGAGGTAGTAGTTTGGAAAATAACTTATTCTTGCTCGTATTGGTTTTACCAATGAAAGAAGTTGCCGATCAACGATGTTTTATTTATAAACTGAAAAATAAAATATGGAGAAACTTTAAACGTAAAATTTACACAAGTTGGCATTCCATGGTCTGAGAATGATCTTGCCATTCATATCCTCTAAATTGTAGGCACTTGTACCAGCCTTGGTGAAGACCCTATAAGGTCCTTCCTAGTTCGGGCTGAGTTTTCTTTGAATTGTGTCCCTCATATGGTCGAGGACCTTCTTGAGGATTAGATCACCTTTACCAAACTCGCGATGTTTGACTCTTTTATTGTATCCCTTGACCAAAGTTTGCTGGTATAAGGCCAATTTTATAGCTACCATTGCTCTTCGTTCTTTGGCTAAGTCTAGGTCTTTTTCAAGAGTTCTTGCATTTAGCTCGGGGCTGTAGACTTTCGTTCAGATTGTGGGTAATTCGACCTTTGGAGGGATTACTACCTCGACCCTATAGGCAAGAGAAAAGGAGTTTCCCCTGTAGATCTCCTAAGAGTTGTTTGATACGTCCATAGGACCGAGGGAAGCTCACCCATTTTTCTTTGGCAGCATCTAGCCTCTTCTTGAGTCCATCTAGGATGATTTTATTTGTTGCTTCTACCTTCCCATTACTCTGGAGATAAGCCAAAGTAGAGAAGTAATTCTTAATGCCCAGTTCTGAACAAAAGTTCTTGAATATTGAACTGTCAAATTGGGTGCCATAATCCGATATGATTGCTTTGGGAATGCCGAATTGAGTAATAATGCTTTTTCATGTAAACGTTTTGACATCAACATCCCTGATGTTGGCTAGTGGTTCGGTTGTTCAGCTTTAACCCATTTTGTGAAGTATTTAGTGGCAATTAATAGGAACTTCCTATTTTCAATGGCCTTAGGGAAAGGGCCTACAATGTTAAAACCCCACTAGACAAAGGGTCAAAGGCTTGTCAATGGTGATAGATCTTGTGAGACCCCGACCTGTTTTATTTTTGAAATGATTTAAGTGTTGACGGAGTTGGAATTAACTCTTAACCTTGGTGTGTTGGGTTTTTTTTCTTCATAGTAGAACAACAGGTGCATATGTGTTTGGCGCTTGTTCGGGTTCGAAAAAGGCATGTTTGGTTTGGTTTGGGGTTAAAAAACCTATTCTATCGTAGAAAATGGTTTTCTCCGTCGATAAGTCGATTGGACTGGGTGATCCAATCCATTGGGTTGACAGTGTGTGCATCCAGTCAACTGGATTAGGTGAGTTAGTTGACGGGGTTGGGTCGGTGGAGCTTTTTGACTTTCCAGTTGCCTTCATCAGTCGACTGAACCCCTAAATTTGGGCGTGGTCTATAAATATCAGACATTTAGGAGATATTTTCAGATATGATTTTCTTCAAAGTTAAGTTTCACATAAAACCTCTGCCTTCTCTCTAGATTTTGATGGGCACGGAGCTTGATTTTTAGCGATCAGATAGTGGATCCTTGGTATTTGTGCCACGGGCTTTGCATTTATCCAGACAAAATCTCGTTTTGTCAAGGTTCATTTTTGAGGTGTCGAGCTTTTAGCTCAACAAGGTAGAATCCTAGACTATATTGTCGTTGAAGGGTGCTATGTGCAGTTATATGCTTTTCTACTGGTTTAAAATGGTTTAAATATCATATTTTATGGTTAAACCATGCTTGTTTGGATAAAAAGCATGTTTTGTGCTTTTTCTTGGTTTATTACATGATATGGACTTGTGGATGTCGTGGTTTTCAAAAACGTGATTTTAAAAATGGAGGATTTATGAAAATATTAAAAATTGTGTTTTGGAGGTTTGGAGCTAACCCTCAGGGTTGATCTCAGTTTTGAAACGTTTTGATAGAAACGGAGAAAAACATTTTGAAAATGTTTTGAAAATGTTATTTGATCTCCATGGTTGATGGTTGATGTGGCGGTTGGCCGTTGGATCTCTTTACACATGATTAATGTAAAGCTCTTTGAAATTTTTCATAGTCGACCTACGGGTTAGTTTTTAAATGATTCTATAGATGTGCCGGGATAGCGAGTGTATTGGGCCTCCATGGCTCCTTGGTGAAAGCCTAAAAACTTGCACAAGTAGGTACCTTTGTTGCTTCGGGTTAATCCCTATAAAGAAGGGGTGAGTGCTTTATTTCCCTCGATTTTAGTCGGTAAATGAAGTGGTTTACGTTGTTATAACTCCGTATAGAACTTGTCATTACCCTATAGGTCTTAAATGATTCAGGTATAGGGTAATGGGTAGGAGTCTATAGTTGTTGCCTTTGTCCCTGATATGATAGAGTCAATACATAAGATTCATTTTTTTCGGTTGTGATCCGAGTGGAAAATAACATTTTTGTTACTATTTTTCTTTAACTTGAAACGTTGTTTGCATTGTTGAAATGCTTAATTTTGAGGGTGAAAAACCATTTGAGACTCGTGTAAATCTGATGGAAAACTTAGATTTTATGAAGTAAAACCGTTGAGGCTCATGTAGTTGAGTCAATTTTATGCTATGTGATTACATATCCTATCTTACTGCATTATAGTCTATTTTTATTGCACTTTGACTCACGTTGTGGGATTTGTTAAAATCTTTTTCAGGTGAACGCGATCTTGTAGGTTGACCTTGAGGTGCCCGGAGGTGGCTGATGATAAGACTTTGATGTTTTATCTTTGTTAGGTAGTTTATACCTGTTTATATGGATCATGTTCTGATGTAATGTAATTCTTATGGCTGTGGTGCCGATGTATGCATGATTTATACTTTCGAGAGAAACCATGGGTTTGTTGTACTATAGTTTTTCGTTGGTTGGTGCAACGGTTTACAAAAAGGGTTTTCAAATGGTTTATGTTTCATTCAAACTCTTGTACTTCGAGAGAAATTTTGGAACGACCTATGCTTCTTTTAAAAAAGAAAAGATTTTCATATCCAAAATATGTAATCAAATAAACCTTGTAATTCAAATAAACCCTCGGTAGTGCATTTTACAAAGGTTTTAGCCTTGTTTTAGCTTCATGATTTTTCACCCGTTTATGTTTGGGCAGTTTGGGTGGTTGTTTGTAGGCTTTTCGCGTGACCCGGAGTTTGGGGCGTGACAACTTGGTATTAGAGCTCTGGATTCGAATACCTAAGAGCTGTGAAAAGAGGGTGCAACACCTTGTGAGAAAAGTTGTGTGTTTGGTTGCCTGTGTTTAAGTTTAAGTGTGTTTATAACATGCGCATGTTAGCTTGCTGCGCATGATAGCTTGTTGTGTATATGTGAGTATGGAAGTTGGACCTTAAGATTGATTAGTCTTGTCTTTAGGCGTTTGGGTTAACAAATTTGGAAGCTAAGTTAGAAACGCGTGTAACTGACGTGCTTTCTAATGAAGATTCTAAGTAGGTTATCCAAAGTGATGCGTTATTCTTATCGGTTCTCCTCGGTATGTGTGATGTGTTTGCATAATCATTTTGCCTGTGTTAGCATGATTATGTGGTACGTGTTAAAAATAACATGATAGGTTGTTGTGTTCTATATTTCCTTTTACATATGAACTGTATACCCTTAGAGATGATGAGACCGTGGTTTAGGTCTTGGATGTGCGACTCGGTTGCAGTTGGCTGCTGAAAGGCAAGTTTATGGGTTGACTGTCGATCGCTTGGCGTGTTGTGGAACTCATCGGTGAGTTGGGTTTAGCCGCGTGAGGTTGGCCTCGGTTGGCAAACTGTTGAGTGTTAGTATGAGCAGAGTTTGTTCGGAAGTAGTTGAAGCATGGTTAGTGGCTTAGCTTCGGTAGATGGCTCCTCTTGAGAGTATGCTATTGGAAGTTGAGGTTGTGTTATGAATGGCCTAGTAAGTAAGGGCGATGAGGTGTTAGAGACCCTGAGAATCAGTTGTTATAACTGGATTTGCGGATGGATTTGTGGATAGTGGTAATCCTTTTCGGGTAAATTTTGGTGTACGTGATTTTGGCCGTGTGATAGATTAGGTACATCGTGAGCCATGCTATGTCATGAGCTGTGTACTCAGGATGGTGTATAGACGGGAACATAGTGGATGGGAGTGTAGTGATCCTTGGCCAGGCGTATGTTGAGATAGCAGAACGTGAGTGATTTTGGGAATATTCCCTATTAACAGGATGTCAGGATGTTGATGGTAGTCAAAGTAGTATCTGATAACCTGGATGTTGTATACCTTATTAAGGTTTGAGAACTGAGTTACGAGTAAGTAAGCTCGTGGTTATGGGGACAAGTATGAGTTACAGATATGCTGGAAAGAGCATGGATCGCGGCTATGTTGGGATGTGTAAGGGTTCAGGTTATGATTCTAACATACGACGAGTATCAATTTGGTGGGATTCCTACGAGAATACAGGTTTGTGGTTTGGTCATTATCCTAGTGATTAGGAGTTCGTGTTTGGGAATCGTGCTGGGTGCATGAGGTTTGAAAGGATCGTGGAAGGGTTCGATAGTGTGATTGGCTTAGTGCTGCTACGGTGTATCTAGAGTGTGGTACGTTTGGAGGTTGTTTGTGTTCGACCTTAGGTTCAGAGGTGGGTCTGCTGTTTACCCATGGGAACAAAGTGTGGAGTAAATAAGGTTCAGCAATATACCGTGTGGTTTAGCTGGAATGGGCCAATAGGTGAGAAATCGTGGGTTACGATGCCTGTGATCGATGCTTCGAGAGCGGAAGTGCAGAAGGTGTCTGCATGATTAAGGGAGTTATTAGTAACTCTGGATGAAGGGTCTCAGGATTGGGTTTCCTTTGTTTGGTGTCGTGTCCATTCTATGCGAATTGCTTAGACAGTGGGCTTGAGGCCGTGACGTGACTATGGTTTGTCTAGCAGGAGTTAGGTGAGTAAGCACGACCTTGTGGAGTGAGGTTTTGGCACGATGGAATGTTGACGTGCGTCTCCGTGCATGATTAGTGATGAGCTTGTAATCCTATGGGATGGAATGCGTTATACAAGGTATGAGGATTAATGGTGTTCATGTGTATGCGAATGAGGTCTGAGAGTTAAGAGCTTGGTGTAGCGGACGATATGAGTATCACGACCGGGGTTGACTGCAGCTGTTTGGCGATGGTTGATGTGACCTTAAGGTAAGGTTTATTGAGTTCTTTGGAGGCCAAGTGTTGATGGGTACTAGGAGTAAGCCAAGGTTGGGTCATGGTTTCTTATTGACCTTTTCTTTTCTCTAGACGGAGAGTGAGTTTCGTTGTAGGTGATTATCTGGTGCGAGCTATTTCATCTTGGTTGGATGTAGATATCGGGATCATGGTCGATTCAGATTTGGTTGTGCCTTGGAAACTTATATCGCCGTGATCGGGTGGTGATAAGATTGATTTTTCGTGGTTTCAACGTGTAGTCCATGGCTACATGCCTTCTTGGATGTAGAACGCCCGTTTGTGTGACCTGGGATCCGATTGCTCCCATAGTTGGGGACCATAAAGAATTACTTGTTGGGGTTAGTATTATCCTGTAGTGGAAGATCGTAAAAGAGTATGTAACGACCCGGCACAGACCCTAGTTGTGATAACCCGGTTAATAACGACCCGTGTAAAGACCCTGCTTGGACCCTAGTATTAGTGAATGATAGTCCACAAAGCTATAGAGCACAGACGAGGTTCAAACGTACCCTAACTCAAATCGAAAATCCTATGTTCGGTCCGAAAACTCTAAAAAGGTCCAAAACTCATGCAACAAAACCTTAGCACCCGGAGAGTCTCCCAACATTCTAAATGAAGTAAATATCATGAAATAATGAATTAAAAATAAAAAATCATTAGAAGTAGGGTAAAATGACCTTTTCACCCCTAGTACAGCAAAAAGTCCTAAAAATTTAAATTTTGACACATGAATACCCTAAATCAAGGATTTAAGTACAATTAAGTAGAAAAGGACAAAATAACATCAAAAATAACAAAAATACCCCTTACTGGCTCACCACCTTGGGAAGTGTGCCAAAAGTGACTTTTTACTTTTTTTTATCTTAAAATGATGAGAAAGGTATTAAATAAGAATTATGATAATCCAATACTTGTTGAACAAGTAATATACATAATAATATAGTGTTATAGGTTAATAAAAGCAAACAAATTATTATTGAAGTTCATATACAATAAAATAAGTCAAAAAGTCATATATTACCAAAATAGTTTAATTTGACTTAAAAGACTATATCTATTTAATTAATTACTATAGAAACTATGATAATACATGAAAATACTATAATTATCATAAATATACTAAAATAATAGGTCTTAGTAGAAAAAGATACCAAAAAGATACATCAAATTAACTTTTAATGCATTTTTTTGCACAAAAGGACACGCAAACCAATACAAAATCCCTTGATTGATGTGGGGTCAGATTTTTGTCCCTCAAATAGCCCCTAGCTGTATTTCCCTTCCCTATGTTTGATTTTCTCTCTCAAAACTTGAACCAAATTAAATGAGCCATGTGAAGTGGAAGAGAAAAAGGAGAAAAAAAGTACTTATAATTAATCTTTTGTCCCCTCCATGTTTTCTAACCTTTGCCTATATAAACCAAGCCAAACACCCTCTTCTTCCCTTCATATTTTCAAGCAACAGAGGTAAGGGACCATACCTTCAATTGTTCTTGAAGTATTCTATTATTTGAGGGAGAAAAAGGAGGAAAAAGAAGAAGGAATCAAGTGGTGTTTTGTTTTAAAAGATAAGTTCTTCCATACAACCATCCCTTGAGCCCTCAAACAAGTAAGTAATGTTAGAGCCGCGCAGCGGAAAAGGTTCGATAAACGACGTCGTGACCGCAAAACACGACGTCGTGCGATTTTCATGAAAAATAATAAAATAATCTGATATTTTATGATTAAATATACCTTCAAGAAACTTGA
>JAULJZ010190652.1:0-21017 GCA_032270985.1 Heliamphora pulchella | reverse complement strand
TATCACTGTAACCAGTTTGGGCATTGGAAAAAGCAGTGTCCTATTTTTCTCAATAAGCAGAACAAACAAGGTAATTTTTGTTCACTAGTTGTTGAAACATGTTTAGCGGTGTTATCTACCGGTACTTGATATGTAGATACGGGAGCTACTAATTATGTCTACAATTCTTTGCAGGGGTTTCAAGAAACCAGGCAGCTTAGTGATGGAAAAATCTACCAGCACGTGGGCAATAATACAAGGGTTACAGCAGTTTTAGTAGGAGATGTCACTCTCAGTTTTAGTAGAGATAGGATACTACTTCTAAAAGATTATCTTTATGTATCTTCGATTATAAGAAATTTAATTTTAGTTTCAAGTTTAATAAAGAACAAATATTCTGTTCATTTTGGTGACTCTGTTGTTTTGAAAAAAAATAAACATATTATTTATTCTGGTACATTGGTGGATAATCTGTACATTGTATTTTCTATCTTTCATATACTGCAACTAACTGAAATAAATAACACATCTACCTTTCCATATAAGAGAAAGTTTTCTTCTTTAATGAACCAAACGTTTCTTTGGCACATACGCTTGGGTCATATTAATCTAAAAAGGATAAACAGACTGGTAGCAGAAGAACCTTTTGAGTTCATTGGAAGTGGAGGCACTTCTAGTTTATGAATCTTGCTTAGAGGGTAAGATGACCAAGAGGCCCTTTTCGGCCAAAGGCTATAGAGCTAAAGAACCGTTGGAGATGGTTCATTCTAATGTGTGTGATCCTATAACAATCCGGGCTAGAGGTGGCTTTGAGTACTTAATCAGTTTCATTAATGACTACTCAAGGTATGGATACACTTACCCGAATGCTTTGAAAAATTCAAAGAATTCAAGGCAGAGACAAAGAAGCGTCTGGGTAAAAATATCAAATCACTACGATCCGACCATGGTGAGGAATACCTCTTAGGAGAGTTTAAGAATTACTTATCATCAGAGAAAATTACATCCCAGTTGACTGCACCTGACACTCTATAGCAGAATGGTGTAGCAGAAAGAAGAAATATGACTTTTATGGAGATGGTAAGATCTATGATGAGTTATTTAAATTTACCCGATTCATTTTGGGGTATTCCAAGGGAACGAAGGGTGGTTTGCTTTATAGCCCTAAGAATTAGAAGGTCATTGTTAGCATCAGTGCCCAATTCTTAGAAGAGGGTTATATTATGGATAACAGACCCAATAGCAAAATTGTTCTGAAAGAAATGAGAAAAAATACCAGTAGAACGAAAAAAGAATCACAAGTCACTGATATTTCATTACCTCATCGTAGTGGGAGGATTATCGGGACATGTGCAAATCAAGAACAGGGTGCTGATGCACAGGGTTCAGATTTTGCACAGCCTGTTACTGCTAGTACATAGACACAGGTAGTGCCTCGTCGTAGTGGGAGGGTTGTTCATCAACCTGACCAGTATATATTCTTGGGAGACTCTTTTGACAGGATCCTGGCAGAACAGCTACCGAACCCTGTAACTATAATGAAGCACTAAAAGATAAAGATGCAGATCTTTTCCAAAAGGGCTATGAATTCAGAGATAGAATCTATGTATTCCAATCAGGTCTGGAAATTTAAAGAATCACCCGAAAGGATAAAATCCATTGGATGCAAGTGGATCTACAAAAAGAAGAGAGGAGCAGACGGGAATGTTAAAACCTTCAAAGCTAGGTTTGTTGCTAAAGGGTTCACTCAGAAAGAAGGGATCGAGTATGAGGAAACCTTTTCGTCAGTAGCCATGCTTAAGTCTATTCAGATTCTCTTATCCATTGCCGCTCATTACGAAACTTAACAAATGGACGTCAAGACAGCTTTCATTAAACGGAAGTCTTGACGAGTGTATCTACCAGAAGGATTCATTGCAAAGGGCCAGGAGCACATGTTGTGTAACTTAAGAGATCCATTTATGGACTTAAGCAGGCATCGAGGTCTTAGAACACTCGGTTTGATCAAGCTATAAAATCTTATGGTTTTGATCAAAGTCCGGATGAGTCCTGTATGTACAAGTAGAGTGACGAAAGCGTGGTGATCTTCCTAGTACTTTATGTAGATGATATCTTGCTCAACGGAAACAATGTGGAGGCATTATCTACGGTTAAAGTATGGTTATCTGGGCAGTTCGATATGAAAGATTTGCGAGAAGCCAGTCACATCCTTGGTATCAAGCTTATGCAAGATCGAAAACTAAAGATGTTGGGCTTATCACAAGCAAAGTATATCGATGATATCCTTACTCGTTTTTGCATGCAGGATTCCAAGAAAGGGTTTTTGTATTTTAGGCATAGAATCACTCTATCCAAGGATCAGTACCCTAAGACACCTGATGAGATAGAGAAGATGAAGGCGGTTCCTTATACTTCGGCAGTAGGAAGCCTCATGTATGCTATGCTTTGCACTAGACCCGACATTTGCTTTGTCGTTGGCATAGTTAGCAGATATCTGTCTAATCCAGGGCAGGAGTATTGGACTGCGGTAAAGAATATAATCAAGTACCTGAAAAGGACTAAGGATTATACGTTGATTTACTAGGCAGATAGTCTAGTACCTTTGGCGTACACAGACTCAGATTTCCAGTCAGATATAGAGCTTATGTCAGGAGATAACTTTACAGATCTTTTACAAAGAGCTTACCGGCTAAGACTTTTGATAGTCATGTAGAAGGCATGGGAGTCAGATGTATGGTAGCATGGTTTTGAGTATAAGTGGGAGATTGTTAAGGTTGGTATACTAAAAATCATAATTTTAGTATTTAATTTTATTTTAATAAAATTACTTTTTTATTTTATGAGAATCTTTATGAGCAATGTATGTATTTCATTTCTTTGATATGCATGGATGCCCAATATTCTGTATAGTATTTAATCTGGTGTGTAGAGTACGGCTTACACACAGAAGATCAGATTTTAAGTTCTTGCAGAATATAAGTTTTATGTTCATAGTTTAAATGGAAATGGATATACCATTGGTACAACTGTAACACAGAGTTTTAGTAGGCTTGTCATGGTTACGAGGAACAGATAATAGCGTCGTTTATTATTCCGACTCTCTGTGCTAGTACACTTTCTGTGTATTGAATGGGACTTTTAGATTTATAAAATCTTATTTTTATTTTATGTTATCTAGATCCATTATTTTTAAAATATCAAAGCATTTTACTTTAAAAATCTGACTTTTATAAAAATTCATTATACACACAATATTTTAGTATAAAGAAAATTTTGTCAAAATTTTATGTATGGAAAATATTAATTTTAGTAAAACTTTGGCTTTTTAACTTATAAAAAATAGACTATAACTCTCACCATACTTGAATTTCAAAATCATGTGTATAAAATTTTATATTTTTATTTTATATTAATTAAAACTTTTAAAATATTTAATTTTTTTTCTTGAAAAATAATTTTTCACAAAAATTCTTGTTAGTTTTATGCACATAAAGTACTAAAACTAATAAAATTTTTTGCATTATTATTATTGTTATTATTATTATTATTATTATCTAATATGATATTAACTAATGCACATATAATATAATATTAACTAATGCATGAAGAAAGCATATCAGTGATTCAGTGGCGTGAATTCACAAAAGCACAGCAAGGCATGGCGCGTTGGTTGCCTCGCACCACCATTTTTCGTCCGAATTTGGGACGTTCGTTCGAACAATCCGAATGTCGGTTTTGACTGCCGTTTATGGCTATGTGTAGGAGGCCATAAGGTTAATCTAACAAAACTTACAATGGTAGAAACGGAGCTCCGAGGTGATGGCTGTGATGGTCCAAAGTTAAGCTAAAAAACTGTTTTTTAAACCAAAAATCTCAAAACAATAATTTTCTGGTTCATGTTCACCGGAGCAGTTTACTAGCGATCAGAGCCATTCACTAGCGGCGTTAAGGCGTCAAAAGATTGGTTCAAAAGGTGTTGGGTGGCGGTGGCAGTGGGAGTGCGAGACGGTGGTGAATAGGTGGTTGCATGTGTGTGTGTGTATGTCTACCGGGGTTGCATGGGGGGTTCCTGGGTGCGCCAAAGGCGCTGGTGGTGGTCGCCGGTGGCTTACGGTGGTAGTGGTGGTGACTGATTAGTGTGTCATAGAGAGGAGAGGGAGAGAAAAAGAAAGGGTGTTCGGAGAGAGAGAGAGAGAGAGAGAGAGGCGTGGGCGGTGTTGGTGCCGGCGCTGGAGGTGGCTCGGCAGTGAGAGGGTAGCCCATCGAGGTGTGTGGCGCCTTGCTCTACTTTGTTTTGTTTTCTTTCTTTTTTTTTTTTCATTCTCTTTTCTCTCTTCCTTACTCTTAATTCTCACAATTCTCTTACTGAGGCACTCTGGAGATCTAACCCTAATACCATGCAACTTATACATCCTGAGGCTCCTAACCCATAATATATGTACTGAACGAGGCCCACCAGTTACACACTTTGTTATTGAATTGTACTTATATATAATTGTGTAGAAAAATTAGATTGGGATCTACGTGTCCCGTCCACGCTGGCTAGGTTGATTCGAGGTGTAATCCACGTTTGCCTACACAAGAAAAGGAGTGAGATGTCCGCTGGTTTTAGGCCGGTGGACCCTCCGACGATCCAGTTAGGATTTGTTTAAAGAGGGAAAAGGGAATACAAATTGACAGAATTTCTGCTTAGTGGAAATGAGTGTACACCTTTGCCCTTTGGGTTGTTGGCTATTTATAGAGTAAAATATACTCGACTCGACCTGAGAAGGTGGGGTCATAATCTCTTTGCCTTTGCCCTAGCTAAATGAACCTGATGTGACTAATCAATATAATCATGCCTTTGTGCGTGTTGACCCATTCCTTTTGCCATGTTAGTTTGCTCACTTGCCCCACAAGTCCTACTTAGGGGAAGTTAACCTTCCTTGATTTCCAAGCCTTAGAGTTAGTTCAATTGCTACTGACACCCCTCCCAAACTCTTAATAAGGGTATCATAGGCCCAGATAACCACACATTTGCCCATGGGCTCAGCTTTCGAGGCATCCGGGTGTGTGTCGCTTGGCTCTCTATGCCGAGCTCTCACCTTCCCAGGTCCTCTGGAATTTGTCCCTTCAAACCTCGGTTAGTTCCTTTGGAGCTCGACCCTCCCTAGCCAGGCATGAGAACTTATGTTGTACTCCACATGGACTTCAGCTGTGCATGGTTAGTATGGGATCCCCCTCAATTGCCCCCATTATCTAGTTGCTGCTCAAGCTCCCATCCCCCCAAGCTGCTTTTGGGTGATGTAGAGTCAAGACGTCTCCTGACCCAAGGTTGATCGGGCACGTTGGCTGACAGTGCTGACGTGTCATTCTCGGAGGGGATGATCTACCTCTCTGTTGATCATGTTTACCATGTGCCATCCCTTAGATGGCCTTATACCGTGCCCTTCCATTCGGTCTTTGCCTCGCATTTAATGTGTACGACGCTAACTGTTCATCGTATTTAATGCGTACGGTGCAACTGTGCCTTGATTTTGGGAATGTCTCTTCAATAAACGTTAATAATTTTGAATTTATGATGGTTGGCTACATCTTGGCCACATATCCTGAGTTCCCTAAAAGCTTAGCCCGAACATTTTGAGCTCGGCAAGGTGCCCTAGCTCGTGGTGGGTAGCACGGGAGACAATGCGTTGCCCTAGCATTAAATGCACGCATTTAATGTATATGGCGTGCGTCTTCCCAAGCACCATTCTAGGTGCCATTTGGCGCTCTAGTTTGAACTTTGTGGGCTATATAAAAGGGGGAGGAACATTCTTTCTTCCCCTTTTATGAACCCTAAATGCTCTCCTGTCATTTGGCAATTTTTGGTGTCCTCCTCCTTCGTTCAAATCTCTGTTAAAGACTGTCATTGGCGCTTCTCAACCTCTGTTCAATACTTCTTCCACCATATTTTGAAGGTAAGTGCAAAAAACATGCTTTTATTTCAGTTTTTTCATTTCACTTCTTTGCTATATCCTTTCTGGTGCCGGTGCTATATTTTCGGTGCCAGTTTCGATTTCACACCTCTTAATCTCCTTCATTCTTATCTTCCTTTTACCCCCATTTTTTTATAAGCCAATTGGTCGCTTTGCAAAATATGTCAACACGCCTAAGGCCATGGTAGTGTTTCATCGGGAATATCAAATCCCTGATGATGCCATTGTTCGCATGGCCACCCCTAAGGACACTTGGGTAACCAAGGAGCTTGGGGCATCCGTTTGGCCACTCTTGGCGATTCGGGAGGCTAGGGTTGAGTTCCCCCTCCCCCTCATTGTGCGGGAGGCGCTGGCCGTCTATGGTTTTTGCTTGGCCCAGCTCACTTGGAACATTTTTGTCATTCTAATGGGTGTAGCTTTATTGAACCGGCACATAGGTGTTGAGCTTACCATCCGTGAGATTCAATATTGTTACACCATGACGGAAACCTTACGTGGTAGCAACAAATATTACCTTAGGGCCAAGGACAGTCGGCACATCGTGCTCGGCATGAAGGGCTCCCATAAAGGTGAGATCCAAGACTTTGTGGTCATAGGAGGGAACTGGTAGATCAAGCCTGGGCACCATGATCTGAGAACCAAGATGTGCCTCGTTTGGCCTGGGACACCAAGTAGCCGAGCTCCATCCCTTTTCATTTTGTTCGTTTATTCGTATTGCCAACAGTCGAGCTCTAATATGGTTTCTTCTCTTCTATAGGTGCCTACTGTAACACCTTGGGCAAGAAAGATCGCCGAGATAGGAATCTCATCAACCGCGCACATCTCAAGTGTGTGTCGAACTAAGACACCGCAGTTCAAGATTTTGAGCATCTGTTCAATGACATCCCCATTAATCTGAGTGAGCTCGGGCATCACGCAGAGCTCGTCAATCTAGACCCCAACGGGGAAGCTTCTTCCTCGACGCCCGCTACTGCGCGACGCCGCACTAAGAGATCCCAGCACCGTGCCCCAGAGCCAGAAAACCAAGCCGTTATGCCTCCTCATCAAGTTCTCAGCGGTTTACTATTTGGAGATGATGCTGGTCCCTCATCTACTGCTGACACCTCCAATACTTCAATGGTTGCAAGGTCAGATCCACCACCTTTAACCCCTAGCTTCTCGGCGCCTCCAGTCGCCCCAACGCTTCAAGCCCTACCTCCTCCACCACATCAGCAAAAGAGACGGAGCGACGGCCAATCGGCACATACGCTGTCGACTAGAGGAGGGCAGTTGTGCCCAGAGGACATCCTGTGTGCTGACCTGGCAGGATCCGAGGTACACCCCCCTCTCGCATTCACACCCACCTGCCGTGGCCGCGCTCTCACTGCTTAGGATTTTATGCAGGATAGCCACCACGTAGCGTAGGCCCTGGCCAAGAGCCTTTTCCTTTCTTGGGACAACGTTGAATTTTAGAAACTACTGAACTCCTCCATCACTAAGCAATCGGAACAGCATTCTATCGTGGTAAGTTGCTTTTTCCAAGCTTTTGACACTTTGCATGTATCCTTATTGCCGAGTTCTGTCTACTAATCTGTTATTGATTGACTCGTACAGGGACTACAGATGGCAATGAAGGCCTGCTAACGGTTCAGCAAGCTAGAGGAGAAGTACAACCTCCTCCACATCAACTCGCTGGGCCTTCAAGATGGCATAAAAACCCTGTAAGTGTAGGTCGATGAGGTGGTTTCCGCGAAGGAAAATGTTGAGCTCCGAGCTACGAAAGCTTCGGATGTACAAAGAGAGGTCGAGGATAATTTTGCCTCGGCCCTTGCAGAGCTCGAGCAAACAAGGATGGAGAAGGCCGAGGTGATGGTCCTCCAAGCTGAGCTCCATCAGAAATACGTTGACCTCCAAGCCTCTAGTGAAGTTAAAACCAACAAGCAGTTCGATGCCGACTACGAAAAGGCTAGAGACGATTACGAGGCCCAAGTTAGGGGCTGCACAATCCCATTTTCAAAATGGGCTTGGATGCCGTGCTGAATGTAGCTTTCATTGGGAGAATTCTATCTTTCGTAAGGAAGTGTCATGGCCTCGGCCTAGTATCCCCCTCCCCCTTAAGCTGGCTCATGTAGCTAGTCAAGCTGCCCCCTATTGGTGTTACCGTAGACGTCCCCCCTATTTGCCGCTGTCCTTCCAGCCGCCCTATTGTTCCCGAGTAGGTGGCTTAACAAATCGAGCATGGTAAAGAGCTTGAGGACCTAGACCCCCTCTGGCTTGAGGTACCCCTTCCCGACCACAACATGCTTCAATCCAACTCCCCTGTCAATCTGACTAACAAAGATGACGAGGCCCATGTTTAGCAGGTAGCTCAGGTTGAAGACGCGAGGGTGCCGACCGTGGGACATGGCTCTGCCGAGAAAATAGACACTGACCATCATGGGAGTTAGATGGGAGGAGCTCAAGCGGCGTAGGGTTTCCCACATTTTGTTTTTGTACAGCACAGCCTCGTTTCCATTTGTGAGGTTGACGTGCCCCACATGTACTGCCGTTCAATATCTAATGAAATACAACCTTTTAGCCTTCCAACTAAGCTTCGTACACTTGTTTATTTTTACATAAACTTTGTATTACCTAAGAACGGGCTTCCATACCCGACTTCAATGTACTTGTGCAATTCCTAACTATTTTTAGCTAGTTATCTAGCCGAGAAGTTCCATCTTTTAAACCCGAGCAGTTCCTTCTTTGGGCCGTCCTCTTTGCTCTTAGGCATTTTCTTAGCCCTTAGCAGCTGAGGACCTGTGGTCTGAGCTAGAAGCCTTACTTTGATTCTTGGTCTTTCACGAAACCGTGCTTCGGAGAGGGCGGCTTCTCTATTTGGGCCGTCTTCTTTGTACTTGGGCATTATCATGGCCCTTGGCAACTATAGACCCGTGGTCCGAGCCAGCAGCCTCATTCTTTTATTATTGGTCTTTCACAGAACCGTACTTTGGAGAGGATAACATCCCTCTTTGGGCCGTCCTCTCTGTACTTGGGCATTTTTATGTCTAACCGAGTCACGGTTTTTGTGCTCGGTGGTGACTTTTAGGGCAACTAGGGCATTTTATGCCAAGTCAAGCAAGGGTTTTTGTGCCCAGTAGTGACTCTTTGGCCAACTGGGGCTTTTCATTCGTAGTCGAGCTAGGACTTTTGTGCCTAATAGTGACTCTTAGGACTTTTGTGCCTAATAGTGACTCTTAGGTCAACTGGGGCTTTTCATAGCGTCATAACTTGTATACACAGGTTTTTTCAAAAAGATGGTTCTCTCATTGAAGATTTGATCTTGAGGCGTTTACATGTTTTCATCTAATGAAAAAACTTTCTGAGATTCTGGGCATTCCAAGGTTTTGGAATTGGCTTTCCGTCCATGTTTTCCAGATGATAAGCTCCTGTCCGCACGATTGATGTAACCTTGTATGGGCCCTCTCAGGATGGCCTGAGATTGCTGTCTAGAGGGTCCTTGGTGTTGAGGAGGACCTTCCTGAGGATGAGCTTGTTGTCTTGGAAGTTCCTAGGTTGGACACGCTTGTTGTAGAACTTTGAGAGCTGTTGATGGTAAGATGCTAGCTTGATCAGTGCTCGATCCCTTCTTTGCTCGGCTAAATCTAGGTCCCATGCAGTAGTGAGGCTATTATTTCTGGACTTGAATGCTTCGATTCTGATGGTGGGAAGTCCAACCTCTAAAGGGATTACCGCCACTACTCCATAAGCCATTACAAATGGGGTTTCCCCTGTTGACCTCCTAGGAGTAGTGTAATATGTCTAGAGTATTGAGGGGAGCTCGTCCACCCATTTTTATTTTGCATTTTCCAACCTTCTCTTGATACCTGATAGGATAGTTTTGTTGGAGATCTCGGCTTGCCCATTGCTCTGGGGAAATGAGGAAGTTGAGAAGTAATTCCTTATCCTAAGCTCTGAACAGAATGGCCTGAAGAGTGAGCTATCGAACTACTTTCCATTATTAGCTACTAGGGCCCGAGGCATACCGAACCTAGTAATTATGTTTTTTCATATAAATTTTTTAGCATCTATGTCTCTAATATTGGCCAATGGCTCAGCCTCAATCCACTTGAAAAAGTAATTCGTAGCCACTATTAAAAACTTTTTACTATTCATTGCTTTGGATAGATGTCCTACAATGTTAAGCCCCCATTGAGCGAATAGCCATGAAGTCGTGATCGGGTTAAGGTCTTCTGCTAGCTGTCTATGTAAAGGTGCAAACCTTTGGCATTTCTCACATTTTTGAGAGTAAACCTGAGCATCTTTCTGCATATAGGGCCACTAGTAGCCTTGAGTAATGGCTCAGTGAGCCATCGACCTACCCCCGTGTGACTTCCACACATCCTGTCATGTAGTTCATATAGGAAATCTTGGACTCTGCTCGGGTGTACTTAGAGTAAGTACGGTTCTGAAAAATATTTCTTATATAATTGCCCAATTGGGGACATCCAGAACCGCGCAACCTTGTGTCTTATTTTATGTGCCTCCTGTGACGCCCCGTTCTTCGCGCATGTCGGGACATACGTAACTATAAATAAGGGACATATATTCTAGCCGAACATTCATAATTACATATGATAATTATTACATCATTAGAGGTTCAAAATTTGTTCAAATATTTAATGATTATAGTAATCCAAAAAATTTAACAAAAGTTACAATATGTTCATGGAAAACTGAACAAAAGATCAAAAAGTAAACATCCTACGTCTTCAAGCGGCACTATTGGGGTTAATCGGTTCTTGCTTCTCTCCTTACTCCTCGAGGTCTTCTTCTCCTACGAACGTACCCTCCTCAAATTATTATTCTTCTTTACTTGTGGCACGGATGCCATGAGCCGGAGTTCAGAAGCAAATTCCCTAAACCATCTAACAAACTCACAACAAGATATCCTACAATACATATAGAATAATACCCAATGCAAATTTAAGGGGGCCGAGATATAGACAATTTATCATGTTCAATAGGTCAAGCATATATACGAACAGTGGTGCGAATGGGTGATGCAGATGAATGCAATGCAAATGCCCAACCCAAAGTACTTCCAGAATAGTATCATGAATTCCATTCTGGGAATTACAGAGTAGACTTGATGGTATATTGATCACTTAATCTATCCTAGCCTCGTTATGAAAGGTAAACGCTTGCCTTAGCTACTTGCCTCAGCCGTTTTACTCAATGGCAACGGCGTGGGGGCGGGCCACCCAGTTTATCAGCCACCCTTATACGGGCCAACGTTCCCACATTAAGTACTAAGATACTCGTTAAGTTTCAACCCAAAGTCCAAATAAAGCTAGTGATGAACCCATGGTGCCTAAATCCCCCTTTTATAATAAAAACCTCCAATTCAATATCAAATATGGCAATTAGGGATGTCTTAGATCCACAACCACTGAATAAACGATTTTCATGTCACCCAACCCAATTGAAGGATACAAAAGGGACTCTAATAACTCAAGATGAAATGTAGGAATGCCCATGACGTGCAATATGCCACTCGTATACATTTAATCATAGCATGGTATATAAACATGACATGGCACATGATACAACTTGCTAAAGCATCAAGTACAAGTGCGCGAAACATAATCATAACTTATGTGACATAGAATCGGACTATAGGCACAAGTTCACTTCATCAAAATTATCATTTTCATACATTAATCACTCACAAAGTTCATATAAGTTCACATACTCAAGTCCCGTAAAGCAACATGCCATTCACAAACTTAGCAAATTTTAGGTAATTATTCAATTATTAGTTTTAAAGTTGTGATAGTATTTTGAAGTAATTGGACGTAGATCTAATATTTGAACTTTTAACACCACTTAGATAACAATATTCTCTACCACTTTCATGTTTATCACTAAGGTTAGATCCTAAGGCAAGGGGGTCATTTATTTTATTTAAATAAAAACCGTTCAACATTTTACAAGAAAGACATTGAAATTGGGCCTCTATTGGCCACGGTTTTGGGGCATCAATTCAAATGCTATAGGTCTTAATTTTGGTGATGATTTAGTTTAAGGTAGCTGCTACAAGTTTCATGGTTTGTGTTAGGGCAAGTTGTTTGGAAAAAGTTTGAGATTTTGGCCAATTTATAAAAAAGGGTTAAGTCAGCCTAAAAAGGGTCTGCAGAATGTGTTTTTAACAGAGAGTGCTCAAAACTTTTGGGATTTCATCCGAGGGTATTTTGGGCTGATTGTTTCTCAGTATTTATTTTAATATGTTAACTACAATTTTCATGTTTACCACTTTTGGATTTCACGTCTAAAGAGTTGGGTTTTGGGTCTCACAAAAATGTGTGACAGAGATGTCTGTCAGTCAATGAACCTCAATAGTGACTTTGGATGGTGTGACCTATCAAGACTTCGTATTTTTGGCTCATTTCTGCTGGACAAAAATATAAATATGGCCTCTACAAGTCTTATGTTTTGACCTAAACTCAGTTCTCACTCTAACTTAGGGTTTTTAGGTCTGCAACTCAGAGTGGTCAAGATCTGACACTCTTTGGCAAAAATGACACATCTAGAGTTCTACTCAACGAAATCACTTCAAACCAATTTTGTATGAAAGAGAATTCAAAAATTTAAATTTGGACACAAAAATCACTTTAAGACCATTTTCTACATTTAGTTATGGTGTTTTAAAGTTAGTGGCAGAAAGTAGGTAAGCCCAGAAAATTAGGTTATGTAAGGTTTTAGTTGCTTAGCTTGTGTTGTGTGCATTTTTGATGTGTTTTCTTTGTATGCATGTCTTAAACTCATATAAACCAAAACTCAATAACACGTTTAAGTCATAAAACAAAAAAAATATACACATACAAGCACATACAATGCACAATCCTACCCTAACAATTCACTATTTGCATCTACAACGCCTTTTTTGAGTTATTCTTCATTTCTTTTTCTTAGGGTTTGTTATAGAGATGCATTGAGGGGTATCTTAAGAGAGAATATCAGAAGGTTTAAAAGAGTTGCTTGCCTCTTTTGATGCTTAAATGGTTGAGGAAGAAAGGGTCTTTGCTTTAGTGCTTGCTCCTTGGTCCCTCCTAGCTCCCTCTTCCTTCTTCCTTTCTTCTTCTCTCATTTTTCTCTCTTAGAACACTTAGAGTATTTTTTTGTGGTTGCTTTCTCTCTCCTCTCAGCCAAAATACATGTAGCGAATGGGGAGGTTTGTGCTTTGTTTTTATAGAAAAATTTAAAACGGAGGATAATTATTCCATGAAATTAAAATTTGAATTTTTTAAAACTCTTATTGGTTGCATGGGAGGTGGGAGTAGCTTGAGACTTACAAAATATTAGATTTGGGGAAGGGGGTTTCAGCCATGCCTGTTTGGGAGACTAAAAAGCTAAGTTTAAATTTAATTAGGATTTTAAATTGTATTTTGGTACATTTTTGTGAAAATAAATGCATAAAATATTAATTTTATGTACTTTTTTGGTATCTAAACCAACTAAAACCTATTATATTAATGCATTTATAACTAATTTAGTCTTTCTATGATTTATCATAATTTTGATAGCAATTAATTAAATAGGTATAAGCTTTTAAGTTAAATTAAGCTAGTTTGACAAGAATTGACTTTTTGACTTATTTATTGTGTAAAAATTTTAAATAATTATTTATTTTCTTTTGTTGACCAATATTATTATATATATTACTTGTATAAAAGTATTAGGTCAAAATAATGCTTAATTTATATATCTTTTTCTTATTTTTAAACTTAAAAAGGCAAAAAGTAACTTTTTGGGTACAATTTCCTAGGTGGTTGGCCATGCAAGGGTAATTTGGTTATTTTTGTTATTATTTTGTATTTTATTAATTAATTGTATATAAATATCTGATTTTGGATATCCGTGTGTCAAATTTTAAATTTTTAGGATTTTTTATTGTACTAGGGGCAAAATGGTTATTTTACCTTAATTATGGGAATTTTTAATTTTTAATTTAATATTTTATGTTATTTACTCAATTTAAGGTGTTTCGAGACTTTTCTGAGTGCTAGGGCTTTGCCTCTGAGTATTTGTCCTTTTTAGAGTTTTCGGTTCAAATTAAGGTTTCGGATTGAGTTAGGGTTTTCTATTGTTCATGTAGCGAGCTAAGTTTTCATTGTCTATCCATTGCTAATACTAGGGTTTGGGCTAGATCGCTCCACGGGTAGTCATAGTCCGAATTGTTACATCTAAGATCTTGACCGGGTTGCTACAGTCTAGGTTGTTACTATTATGGTTCGGATCGGGGTGTTACAATCTACCCCCCTTAAATAAATTTCGTCCTCAAAATTTTATGCGAAAGGCTATGGATGGTTATAACTTGTATCTCTTTTCTTTGAAGTTGTGTCCACGTTTACTTGAGTCGTTCTTTATTGAGGATATGGATAAGGTTAGGCTATTGCGATTATCACTTTGAGCTATTTTTGTTTTGTCTAGCTAACATCTTAGACCGATAACTACACGATTCTCAAAGGTCACATTGCTTATCCGTAGCGCTGGAGTTGTCTAACTAGAGCTAGCATAAAAGTCTTTGTCCTTCAAGCGTATCCTTTCTCAGGACAATGCAGCAAGTCTAACTAACATATATATTTGAGTTTGAGGATTTGGACGTACCTCCGATCATTAACGAATACTCCTTTTTCTCTTGTGAATGGTGGACACTCTCCTCATCGCTCTCTGGTTGGCCAGGTTGCACCACTTTTTTCACACCATTTGTTCCTGGCTACAACAATTTTGTTTGATCCTTGTAACTCTGTTATGGTTGGCGATGGTTGTAGTTCAATTTTTTTCGTAGTGGGCACTTAGATCTTTTATGTCTGAACCTATGGCATTGATAACAGAGTTTTAATTTTGGTGCCCTTTTTCCTAGTTGTTCCCATTGGTCACCTTGAGGGTAAGGTTCTGAGCATGTGACCTTCTTGTTATTCCGTAGTGGTCCTCCTTGGTTGTCTTCTTCAATTCTTATCGGGTAGTGCATCATCTTATATTTTGGCTGGTTGCACCTATAACAAACTCTTACTGTTGGTTGTTGTTGCTTTGTGGCCTTGATCCAAACCTCTGTCGTTCTGGAAAAATTCTTCTTCTCAGTTGTTGGGATATTTTATACCTTTAGGTCCGATAAGTACCATTATCCTTCTTGGGGTGCCTTTTCTCGCGATCGATCCAAGTTGGCTGTTAGATCTTATAAAATTCGTGCTAGGCTCGAGACTTCCACTTCCTCTTCAGTTTCACCTTTTTTTACTGAACATCCATGATTTTGTCTTTGTCCTGCCATCTTTAAAGAAAAGAAAAGGAAAAAGGGGTCACGAAACTGTTTGCTAAAGTTGGTTCTACTTTTAAGGTGAAAGCATGACACTCAATCTTCATATTAGCATGAAAAGTCTTATTCAATGGGACCCTATCGTTCTTTATTGTAGATTGTCAACACAGGGCTACTATTATGAGTTTTATGTGAATTTCTATTGTTGCATTCCGGGTCTCACTTCATTGACTAGCAAAGATCTATTCCAACCAATCAGTTCCTCTCTATTTCGATTTTGTACATTGATGATCTCGCAGTGTTGTTCACACATAAAACCTCATATGGTTGCAAAGGCTAGTTGGAAGCTTGTTATCGTAAGCGGCTTTGACCGAAAATAAGGATTTTCTTCAATCTCCTTTATGCCTATTCTTAACATACCTTTGATGGTTCAGAACCGAGTGTTTAGACTGCCCATGTGAGATGCGAGTCTCGGTTAGGTATGGTAAAGAACTTTCGTTGGTATAAAATTTCATAGGTATACTTTTTGCTTGTAGCTACCAAGCTACCAATGTGTCGTGAGGTTTAACCAATAGAAAGTGGGTAGCCTTAGTGAGGTAATTTATTACAACCCGAATGTTATTGTGTTCTTGACAAATCCTGGCAACGAAGTCCGTAATCAACACTTTCCAACCTTTCCTAGTGCTGTACCATTTCTCTTAGCTTCCATCGCTTGTCCTTCACGTGCTGGTATGTAGGGTTTGGATGTCTCTTCCATTGACTGGATTGTTTCTCTCCAGTTGTTGGTCACTCTAGGACAATTGAATTGTGATAAAAGGTATGTCTGAGGCAAATATTGAGTCACGTGATCCAGTGTCGTTTGATGACAAACTCTCCATCAAGCTCTTGATGCTCATATCGTTGTCAGTGATTCTCCATTGAAAGTGGGGATGGCCGGATTCGGATACTATCATTTTGGTGAGAAAAGTTGACGTGAATATCGATACGTACAGATATTCTTCCGTTACTTGCATACTAAGGGTTCCCTAAGTTTGAGGTTGTCTCTTGTTTTTTGCTTCTTTACTGTTGGCACGAATCTTTCGCTTTTCGGTTCGTTAGATGTGTGGGTCCACTGTGAACTAGTCTAGGGAAAGTCTAAATTCTGTCATGTGGTGGCAATGTGAGTCCCTTGATGTGAAGCTGTTGTTCCTATCTATAAATTACTGATGGCATAATTCTACTTGTCGGGTCCTTTGAAAAGACGTAGTTAGTTGAGTAAACCCTTTACTTAACCATTCCTACAGTCAGGGATCTCAGTCTTCAAAACTTTGTTAAACGCGAACGTTGACAGTGCTTTGAGTCGTAATGTTGAGTAATAATGCGCTATGATTTGAAGAGGTGTTAAGAGGTTTCCGTGCATTGTCGTAGTCTTTCGTGAAGGTGCTAAGGCCTAATAGCATAATATTTTGATGATCGTCATCACTTACTGACCTACGGGTAAGGTTTTGAAGATCGATGGACAAAACACACGTCGAGTTTGATAAGGATGGTCAGTTCAATCTCACTGGTTTCAGAGGAGGTGACCATACGGTAATGACTAGATAAGCGTTTGGCTGAGGATTCCAAATGGTATAAGCACGAGATGTCACTGGGGTTAGAATATCTTAGGGTGGACTCCTAGGTGATTTAAAGGCACGGGGTTATAGTTAAAGCAATCATCGTTGACTCAGGTTGAGGGGTTAAAAAATTAGCAATTAATGAATATTAAGAGAGGAGGTTCTCGGGATTAATCTGTGCAACATCAGACTCTGACAAAACGTATGTTTAAGCAACGGGTAGCCAAAATGGATATTTTCCCTGAAATTACGCCGGCCTAACGTAATTCAATTCAAACATCCAAGTCAACTCCCCAAGTTGGGATTTTAAGAATTCACAAAATTTCTTTAGTTGGACATAGTATTGAAGTCAGGAATGAAAGGTGGTGAATGATTACCTATGAATGTTACTGGGTAGCATTGTTGAGGACCGGTGCTATTAGAAGGAAAGATAAGCAAAGAATTTTAATCGGTATAGGAGTTGATACAAGGGTTTGGGAAAAGAAACTCGTAAGGGTGAAGTTGCGGGATTTTAACGGTGTTTTCTTTAGAACTTAGGCTACTTCTAGTGCCTTATCATTTAGGGGTTAGTCAACTTATCGGTGATTTGATCGTTTATTGACTATCTAAGAGAGTGTCGAGATTAGGGGGTTGTTTTCCTTCTTAATTTTTTTTTGAATATTGCGAATTTTAGTTTGAGATTATGAGACAGATTATGACTTTGACATAGTTTATAAGAAGTTTAACAACAAATACTTTCATTTCATTCAACACATAACTGGAAGAAGGTTCTTAAAAAGTTCACACAACACACAACCTTCAAACGAGAGAAAAAGTACAGCGCCTAGCGTATTAAAGCCTAAACAAACAAACACGGATAAAAGTGGCGAACAATTGCCTCGCGTTCCCAAGTCGCTTCATAGATGCCATAGCAGCGCCACTGCACTTTCACAGGCTAGAAGCCCTCTGGCCCCATACGAGCCCTGTTGATTATGACAACTGGTATCTCCAGGTACATTTCTGGACTGTTAAAGTCAATTTTCGGGTTGCGTGGGTTGATGATTCCTCTCCTATCCCTTGGTTTCTGTGTCTACATCCACTTTGCATCCATCCTGTCCCCTAATAGCCTTTTGAATCCGAGTGGTACCTTTAGACGGTTGGTGGTTTCATCGCATCTTTCCAATACCCTTAGCGGACCCATGTATCTTGGAAAAGACTCGGGCTTTTTCCACTTCCACATCCTTTCGGGGAACACTTTCGCATACACTCGCTCTACGATACGATAGTCTTTGCAGTAGTCCTGGCGGCTCTAGTAGATTACTATGTCTGTAGCTTCATCATCATCTAGCTCTGGTGGCGGCGCCTCTAGTGGATCATAAAAGAAAACGATGGCTCGCTCCTCATTCTCGTCGTCATCCTCAAGTTCCTCCTCATCGTCTACTCCGAAGTCCACTTCGTCCCCTACCACATCAGGTTCTTCATTTGCTCCTACTTCCTCGACCTCTTCCTCTCCCTGAGCTGGCCACTCATCCAAAAACATCCATGCTAATGAAAACACATCTACTGGGTCTTGCTCTTCAGTGGGTTCTTCCTCCGGATCTGAGTCCTCTGGTCCCGATGTTGCCCATGGTTCTCCGGCTGGTTCTACATCGGACGCCATCCTAAAGAAGAAAAGATAGAGAAAACTCTAAGGTAAAGATTTTAAGTTATTAAATTATAGGTGATAAATTAGTAGTATAGACATTCTACAGAGTTTCTATTCTACAAAATTTGCAATCTCCCATTTCCCAAGGATTGAAGGTTCACTAAACCTAGACTCTAAAACCAACTGTGACACCCCATTCTCTAGGCACGTCGAGACATACGTAACTATAAATAAGGGACATATATTCTAGTCGAACAGTCATAATTATATATGATAATTAGTACATCATTAGAGGCTCAGAATTTGTTCAAATATTTAATGATTACAGTAATCTAGAAAATTTAACAAAAGTTACAATATATTCGTGGAAAACTGAACAAAGGATCAAAAAGTAAACATCTTACGTCTTCAAGCGGCACTGTTGGGGTAAACCGGCTTCTTCTTCTCTCCCTGCTCCTCGAGGTCTTCTTCTCCTACGAACGTACCCTCCTCAAATTGTTCTTCTTCTTTACCTGTGGCACGAATGCCATGAGCTGGAGCCTAGAAGTAAATTTTCTAAACAGTCTAACGAACTCACAACAAGATATCTTACAATACATATAGTATAATACCCAGTGCAAATTTAAGGGGGTAGAGATATAGATAATTTATCATGTTCAACAGGTCAAGCACATATAAGAACAGTGGTGTGAATGCGTGATGCAGATGAATGAAGTGCAAATGCCCATCCCAAAGGACTTCCAGAATAGTATCATGAATTCCATGCCAAGAATTACAAAGTATACTTGATGGTATATTGATCACTTAACCTATTCTAGCCTCATTGGGAAAGGTAAACGCTCGCATTGGCTACCTGCCTTAGCCGCTTTACTCAATGGCAACGGCGTGGGGGTGAGCCACCCAGTATATCAGCCACCCTTATACAGGTCAACGGTCCCACATTAAGTACTAAGATACTCGTTAAGCGTCAACCCAAATTCTAAATAATGCTAGTGACGAACCCATGGTTCTTAAATCCCCCTTTTATAATAAAAACCTCCAATTCAATATCAAATATGGCAATCAGGGACATTTTAGATCCACTACCACTGAACAAACGAATTTCATGTCATCCAACCCAATTGAAGGATACAAAAGGGACTCCGATAACTCAAGATGAAATGTAGGAATGCCCATAACGTGCAATATGCCTCTCGTGTACATTTAATCATAGCATGGTATATAAACATGACATGGCACATGATACAACGTGCTAAAGCATCAAGTGCAAGTATGCGAAACATAATCATAACTTATGTGACATAGAATCGGACCATAGGCACAAGTTTACTTCATCAAAATTATCATTTTCATACATTAATCACTCACAAAGTTCATATATGTTCACGACACGAAACGACTCTGGCACAAACAGTTGTTCTGTCAACCTCAAACTCTAATATGAACCCGCCGTCCATCCTGCTATGTCCTTCCCACTAGCAATGCGGTCCCATATCATATGAGCCTCCTGATCCATTCGCTGAGCTTTTAACACACGTGCAACCAATGCGGGCTGTGAAGCTACTAAATATATGGTCGCACCTGCCCCTGTCTCTCCGAGACACAGATCAAACTCCCCAACATCTGTAAGCATATCCCATTCTCGTATAGCCACAGAAGCTAACGAACCATGAGATCTCCAACTGAGCGCATCAGCTACGACATTTGCTTTCCCGGGTGGTACTGTAAATCAAAGTCGTAGTCTCCCAACAACTCCATCCATCGTTGTTGGCGAAGATTCAAGTCTTTCTGCGAAAAAAAGTATTTTAAGCTCTTGTGATCAGAGAAAATTTTGAAATGCTCACCATAAAGTTAGTAATGCTGTAGACACCCCAATTTGACCTCACCTAATCTTAGGCGAATCCGATGATGAAAACAGGAGGAATAGTGCCTCAGTACGATCCTCGCGAGTTGATCCAAGCTCGGTATTTGAACCCAGTCATCAAAAACCTTCAAAATCTCCGAAACCAATGAAATTGTACCAAACCATCGATAACTTGTTGCCCAAGTCATTGTCAGAAGTGGCGACCACCATGTTCTTTGTGGCGGCCGTCAATAGAATCTCTTGGAAAACCTAGCAAAAAGTGGCGGCCGCCAACTACAACATGACGACCACCAACTCACATTGTGGCGGCCGTCAATCGAACCTTGTGGAACCTTTTCCAACACAGTGGCCGCCAACTTGCATTGTGGCGGCCGCCAACTTCAAATGGCCTGACGTGTCCCAAAACGTGTTAAATTATCATTGGTTGAAGAATTCTATAAATACCGTACCCTGGCGTACGTTTTCAGTACAAAAAGATTGAGTGAGAGAGACTTTGCCGATATACCGAGCGATCCCAAGCCCCGACGCTGAAACTCTGCCGAGATACCGAGTCCCTAATCTCCCATACTTACATTGAAGCCTACATTGCTTGGATCACCCCCTGAGGATTGGACAATTAGAGCACAATTCCCGACTTAAGGATTCCTCGACAATCTAGGTACCTCGCTTGGATCCCCGATCTTTCTAAACTCCACTTCTCTCTATTGGAGCGATCGGGTTAATTTCC